>PVJH01003713.1:0-136149 GCA_004026705.1 Nesogale talazaci | reverse complement strand
AAAAAAAAAAAAAAAAAAAAAAAAAGCAAACTGTTCACGGATTGCAGCTGGAATTGATGGAAGTCCAGAATCCATCTGCTTCTTCACTGGTTTCCGTTAGCAGTCTTTTGATCATTTTATGACAAAAACAAAACAACAACAACAAAAACAAGAAATTAATTTTTAAAGCCTCCTGCAGAACAAACAATCAAAACAAAAAGAAATCCATTGTCAATCTTCCCTCTGGGATATAAGGTTATTTCATTGATAATGTCAATACTTTATCAGATGATATATAATTTTAAGTACTGTTGCTATGAAGAGTTTATGGAGTATATTCAAACTATGAGGTGCAATCCATGAGCTATTTCTTTGTACATATTTTTTTTTTAATTGATTGAGCTCTGTTTAGATTGAGTATAGGAGTTAGTGCTAGGAGAAATTATCCTGCATCATTTCTTACAAGGACATATCCTTGCCTCTCAGATTAAAACCTGTGAAATTCATGCAAGGGGATCCTTGAAGTACTAAATATATGGTGGTCCTGAGTCCTCTTTACTAGGACACACACTGAGTCAGGCATTCCCCCAAGATCCTACAACAGCCATTTCCACAATGGCCATCCTTTGCTTCCTCTCACATCAGAGTACTTCAGCCCTTAAATTCAAGGGCATGGGTAGGTTTGAAGTTGGGCCCAGTTAGCTTAGCCTGGCTTCTACTTCAAGTTCTTCTGGTATGCCTCTTCTTGGGGCATGCCACGTTCCCTGAAAGACTACCATCGAAGGTCATCATCGTGCTTAATCCATGGCACTGTTCACAGAGAGTTGGATAGAAACATATTCAAAGCATGTACCCAGGACGATATAGTAACATTTATTCTCCCCTTAGGGTCCCTACAATTACAGCTTAGCATTCCTTCAAATGTGAGTTTGCCCCTTCCCATTTGCCCACCATGCCCACCAATAGCAATAGCAGTGCCTCCTCAGTGTGTCGTTCGTGGCTCACCTTCCCTGGTCTTAACCTGATTTTCCAGTAAGGTTCTCTCGTTCCTGAGGATTATTCATTGATCTCTCACTACCTTGGCTCTATGTTGTAATGCATCAAGTGGACATTTTCTCTCTTTTCACTCATCTTGAAGGTGTGTGCCCAGAAAATGTGAGGTCTCCTCTCTTGAGGTGGCATTTACGAAATGCAGATGGCCGGTAGGAAATCATGCTATCCTTTTGTTTGGTAATTTTGTTTGGAATATGCAAGCAGGCAGAGATGAAAGGCTTTTATTTGTTTTTTAAATTGAACTAGCTTGTAAAATGATAAGATTCATTTCATTGGTCTTTCTTCTTATAGTAGCAGACACAAACAGCATTTGTTCTTTTGTGATTGTCTGACTTCATACAGCATAATAATTTCCTGGTCCTTCCAAATCATGTGGTGCTTCATGCTTTCATCTCTATTCTTTTTTTTTTTTAAGGAATGCATAGTATTACATTGTGTGTATGTATGTAAGTCCTATAGATTTTTTTTATCTGTTCTTCCATTGTTGGTCATTAGGGATGATTCCAGTTTCCTCCTATTGTGAACTGTGCTGCTATGAACATGGAATAGTATACATCCACCCAAGTGCTGGGATCTTTTGAGATTTCAATTCTCAGCTGCTTTAAGTATCACATCTTGTTTATCATAGTGGTTGTATGCATTTATAAGTCCACCAGCAATGTATATGAATTTCATCCTCTCCACATCCTTGACATCATTTTTATTACTTAAAATGATTTTATAGCTTATCAATTCTTTGGTGAAAAATTCACTTAACCAGTGCAGATCAAATCATTGGAGACTCTTTATTCTTTCTGTTATCCAACCTCCAGCTCACATTTTGCCAGCACCAGCATGGGCTGTGCAGATTCCCTGACTTTCTTCATTCTGTTCTTGAGTTCTTTGTGTTGTTTTCTTGAGGTCTTTTTCTTCTCATACAGGCATGTCTTCAAAGTTTGTGTTTATGCTCATTTTTCTTTGCATAGTCTAAAGAGTCATAAATCATGCTGAAGCCATAGTCTTGCCATCAAGATAGGTTCTACATACAAATACAAATATGACATCTGGTGTGGTCTTATACATATTGTCTCGTTTTTCACAAATTTATGTCTTAGGTATTGTTGTTTTCCTATGGTAAAGGACATCAATGACCATTTTTTTTTTCTGCTAAAGTAGTCGGGTGGTCATGAACTTCCTGGTCCAGATTGTTACTGGGTCATTCAAGATGGCATAGAGTGTTCAAGCAGCCAGAGATGAAAGGGCTTTTTTTTTTTTTTTAAATTGAGCTAGCTTGTAAAATGATATCTCACTGTGGTTTTAATTTACATCTCCCAGATGGTTGGTGAATGCATTTCTCACATGTTTGTTAGCAAACTTCATTTTTAGTGACCTCTCTGTTCAAATCTTAACCCCATTTTTAATTGGGTCATTTGTTATTTTATTGAGCTGTTGTATAGTTCTGTATGTATTGGTAAATTAGATATGCCCTCAGTAATTCCTCTCTCCTCCCCCTCCTGAATCTGAGGGATATTGGTTTACTCCCCTGATGAAGTCTTTTAATGTGCATGAGTGATGTAATTTCAGCATGTTTCAGTCATCTATATTGTCTCCCACTGTGTGTGATACCATCATTATATTGGTAATCTATAGATGCCTTGCAATAGGGTCCTAGTTAGTTCTACTTTTCTCATTGATGGTCTTGATAGTTTATAGGGTTTACAATTAGGTCATTAATCCATCTTTTTGTGACTGGGGAGAGATATGAGTTTTCTTTCATTCTTCTGCATATGGAAATCCAGTTTGTCCAAAAAGATTTGTAGAAAAGGCACTCTTTGTTCTATTGAATATTTCTAGAACCTTTGTCAAAGATTAATTGCCTGTAGGCTAATGTATTTAACTCTGTATTTTTTCTTCTGATACATTGATCCATATATATTTCCTTGTACCAGTACTAGGCTGTGACAGTCATGTGCTTATGGTAATTTCATGATTGAGATGTAGGTGTGGAGTCTAGCCTGTTAATATGGAGATAGCCATTGAGTAGCCAAAGAGGCCTCTATGTGGGCATGGCTTTCTCCTGATACATCTGGAAAATCTCACAATATTTCCCTCATGGAGATGAGAAATTATCTCCCTAGTTGTTGGGAGTCAGTCTCAGAGATGATGAATTATGGACAAGACAATATGGCAGCATCCGATGAGCTGGAAGAGCTGGAGGAGAAGCCACATGGCCTTGCCCTCATGGAACCAGACCTCTGAAGCTGGAGAAGCCACATGGAGACCCCTGCCAGCGCTGAGTTGCTTCTACCATCACTGGATACTGTTGATGGGCCCTGATCCCTGGAAACGAGGAGCCATGAGGGGACCCCTGCCAGCGCGCGGACTCTGCACCCACTGGCCTGTGACTTCATGAGTCAGAAGGAGACATTATAGACTGATATTGGGCATATGGGCTAGTATCGGACTTGTGACTTTGAGTTGACTGGGTTGGGATGCTTTTTTGTTGTCCCATTCTTCTTGTATATAAACCATACCCTTATATCCATATGCATGTCTATGAATTTGTTTCTCTAGTTTATCTGGACTAACACACAGACTGTTTTGACTACTGTGGCTATGTAGTAGGTTTTTAGGTAAGGTAGTGGGATACTGCCTACTTGATTCTTCTTTTTAAGAAGTTCTTTGCTTACCCTGGGTCTTTTGCCATCCATATGACATTTAAAATAAAATTTCTCCATTTCTGTGAAGAATATATTTAGGATTTGGGTTGAGATTGTATTGTATTTGCAGATTATATTAGGCAATATTGATATTTTCAAAATATTAAGTCTGCCTATTCATGAGCATTAGCTCTTCTTCCATTTATGTAGATCTTTTTTGTTTCTTATAGTAATGTTCTATAGTTTTCTCTAAGTTTTTTTATTCTTTTTGTTAGATTTATTCCAAAGTATTAGTTTTTTTTGGTATGGTTATTGTAAATAATATCACTTTCTTAATGTCTTTGTCACAGCTCTCTTCACCGGTATATGGGAATCCAATTGTTTTCTGGTTGCTAATTTTGTATCCTGCTAACTTCCTGAATACTTTTATTGTTTCCACTAGGCTTGTTGTGAGTTTTCTATATATAGGATCATGCCATCTACAGATAGTGAGAGTTTCAATTCTTCTTTGCCTATTTGTATTTCCTTAATTTATTTTTGTTATCTCATGACTCTAGCTAAGACTCCCAGAAAAATGTTGAAAAAGAGTGGTGATAGGTGACAGCCTTTTCTGGTTTTTGCATTCAGTGTAAATGTTTCTATATTTTCCCCATTGAGTGTGATGCTCACTGGGGATTTTTCATATATATCTTTTATTATATTGATGATTTTCCCTTCTGCTCCCATTTCTTTGAGTGTTTTGATAAAAATTGATGTCAAATATTGTCAAATTTCTTTCTGTTCTATTGATGTAAACATATGATTTTTATTCTTTGCTTTATTTATGTAGTGGATTACTTTGATTGTTTTCTGATTATTGAACCATTCCTGCATTCCTGAAATGAATTCCATTTGGTCATGTTGAATTATTGTTTGGATATGATGCTGGATTCTATTGGCCAGACGTTTTTGAATTCTATGTTCATGAGGGATATTGATGTGTATTTTTCTATATTTGTAAATCCCTTTCCAGGTTCGAGTGTCAGCATTATGCTGGCTTCATTTCAATGTGTTTGGGAGTTTGTCCATTTTAATGTTCTGGAATAGTTGATGTAGTATTGGTATCAGATATTCTCTACTTGGTAGAATTGCCCCGTGAAATTCTTTTTCTTAGTGGTGATATCTTAATGACCTCTTCTATTTCTTCTTTTGTTATGAGTCGGCTGAGTTTTTTAATACCTGTCTTCATTAATTCAAATAGGTGATATATTTCCAGGGATGATGAAGCAGTAGGGTAGATGGTTGACAGGTATTATCTTGAATGAAAGTGAATATTGTAATTCACAGGAGGAAGAAGATAAATCCAAGATGGCAGGTGGGGCAAACTAATTGTGGGGGGTTGATAAATAGTTTAGATATTTGAATAACAAATTGATTACTTGAAATGTAGTATCTCCCATTATTTTGAAATTATAAGGGGACTAACATAATTGCTCTGAAATTCATTTGTGCCCCTTTCCAGTTAAAATCCCACCTTCCAGAAGCAACTTTTCATCTGATTTCACCATGAATTAATTTTGCCCATTTTATATGTTTATATATGCAAATTAATTCACCGTGTGTACTTTTAGTGCACAATTTCTTCCACTCAGAATAATATCTGTAAGATTTATTCACATTGAATGGTATATCAATCATTGGATCTTCTTGTTGCTGAGTAGAATACAATCCTGAATACATTAGGATTAAAAAAATCATTATCTTGACAATAAAAATTTGAGTTGTTTGATATTTTAGCTAAGAATAATATTACTACAAATATTAATGAAAAAATTTTGAGTGGATCTCAAAACTCAAACTCAGTCATCAGTTAACTTGATTGTGAGTCATAGTTACACGATAGGACAGAGTAGAACTTCCCTGTGACTTTCTGAGATTATATTTCTTTATTTCGGAGAACTTGTTTCTTCTTATAGGGGTATAAATCTTATTTTATTTTTTTAAAAAAATGCTTTTATAGGGACACAATTCAGACATCATATAGTTCAATAGCTGTATCAATAAGTGTTGTATATTCATTAACCAACCAGTTTTAAAACATTTTCTTTATTCTTGTAATTCCTGCCATCAGCTCCCCATTTCCCTCCAGCCTCCCCTGCTGTACTCCAAAGAAATCCTTAATCCAATTACTGTACTTATAGATTCACATATACTGGGTCTCAAATAGTCTACCATACTCTCTCACAACCAGGCTATTTCCATCCCTCAATGGTGGTAAGAGGAAAATAATTGGAGGCAAAATCTATGTGTAGATTCTACAAATGGATTTCAGGTTTCCACTGTTATCCATAGCCTTCTGTAAACTGGAAGTTCCCAAATTAAACTCTGATTCCATCCCCTCTTTCAGGTTTGGCTTAGAGAGACTGTAGATCTTTATGGCAATAGAAGGCCTCCACTGTCTCCTGTAGGGTGGCTGGTGGCTTCCAAATCACCAGCTGAACTTGTACCACTCCACAGTGCAGCCCATGCTGCCCCCAAAACTCCTCTAGAGGCTGTCTAAAGGATATACGTTGTCCTTCTCCTGGATAAATATCTAGGAATAAAAATTCTTGTTCAAGGGAAGGGGGATTGATAACAATAATGACTGTATAACCCCACTAGAGGGGAGTGAATAATGGAATTGTAGATGAATGGATACATCAGATGGTGTGATAAGTAGGTTTATTGTGTCAACATGGCCAATGGACACATGTGGGATTAATTGAACTGTGGTGAGATAATATGACTCAGCAAGTCTTGTCTTTCTTATCTCTTGCTCTTTGATCATTGGACTAGTATGTGATTGCCTTACTTGCTCTGTGGCTCAATTTGCAAGCTGAACTACTGTGGGACACCTAACTCTGGGCTGTGTCACTGTAATTTGAGGTTCCTTCAAGACTTGCCTCACCACACTATTGGAGTATACATCTCTTGAGCTGTTGCCTGTGGGACCCTATCATCTGGCTGACTGTTGGTGACCTGCCATGCTGCCTGTGGCCAGATACCCTGAACCACTCTACAGAAGACTACCTGGTGACTCTCAAGGCCTGAAGGACTGTCTGTATATTAACTGTCTCACAGATGTGAGTTGCACTGAGCCATTTGTACTCTTTTAGAGATTAACCAACTGCTTATTCCTTATGCTATCTATCTATCTATCTAGCTAGCTAGCTAGCTAGCTAGCTATCATCTATATAAAATTAATAGCATCCTAGATTTGTTTCTCTACAGAACCCCGTATACATAGATGGCATAAGATATGGCAAAATAATAATATTATATACTAATAAAGGTTGCTAGTGTGTAGGGTGGGGGAGGCAGGCAATAAAGGGGAGCTGGTATCAAAGAGTTCAAGAAGAAACTGTTTTTAAAAGATGGTGGCGGGTGAGTCCCGGTGGTGTAGTGGTTGTGTGTGGGACTGTGGTCCACTGGGCTGGAGGTTCAATTCCAGCAGTGGCTCCACAGGAGCAAAGGCTGGGCCTCCTACTTCCACCACCAGAGGGCAGTGATGCCCCCCCAAAAAAGATGGTGGCAGAAATTGTACAATTATTATTGATATAATTGAATTGTGAATTGTTATAATATCTGTAAGATCTCCCCATAAAATGATTAAAAAACTATATATATTTAAATCGGTTCATGTGATAAATGTGTAATAAAGTTTATAAGAAACTACCCAACTCTTTACAAGGGTGATTACATCATTTTTCATTTTTACTAGTATTGTATGAATGTTTTATTTGCTCCACTTGATGACCTAAACTTAATAATTTTATCTATCTGTAAAAAACACCAACTTTCTCTTAATGGAACCAATAGGTAACATTCTGGTAAATGGAGAACATTGAAGTTGCTTGGATCCACAATCAATTTTCACGGAGTACTGAAGAGCAGAAAGATTACTTGAGGACTAAGGTGCACCTGACCCATGCAATGGTATTTTAAGTTACCTCTTATGTATGCAAAGATTGACATTAAATAAGGAAGATCAAAGAAGAATTGAGATGTTTAAATTATGGTAATGTCAAAGAATATCTAAAGTCCTATGAAATTCTAAAACAATACCCACAAATCTATCTTAGAGGAGGTATGGCTAGAATGCTTCTCTTTTTATTTCTTTTTTTAAATCAATTTATTGGGGGCGCATACATCATCTTTCACAATACATAAATAAACATACTGTGTCAAGCACCCTCACATATCCACTTCTATTATAGTTCTCCAATCGTCCACCTTTTCCCTTCAGCCCCTAGTATTGGCTTTACCATCCCTTTCCCTCTTCCCCTGCTCTCTCCTCCCCACCAACCCTGAATACTTTATACATTGTTATTGTTCTGTCATATCTCACACTGCCTAACCTCTCCCCCAACCCTCTCCTTTGATGGCCGTCCTTCAAATAGAAGCTTATGTGTATATCCTTGCCATTGGTTCCGTCTCTACCCCACCTTCTCTCTACCCTTCCAGCAGCCCCAATCTAACTATTGGCACGAAGGAGCCCATCCATCTTGGTTTCCCCATATCTCCAGCGACCCTCTATACTAGTGTACCTTCTCAAGTCCATCTGGATTTGTAAGGTAGAGTTGGGACTATGATGGTTGAGGGGAAGCGGGGGAGGAAGGTTTCAGGAACTAGAGGAAATTTGTATGCATCATCACTGCCCGGCTGTACCTTGACTGGTCTGTCTCCTCCTCATGACTCTCCTGTAAAGGGGTGACCAATTACCCACCAGTGGGTCTTAGGTCCCCACCCTGCTCTCCCCCTCATTCATAATGATGTGATTCTTCTTAAAGGCAAGGATGGCAAGACTTGATCTCCAGTACTCTGAACATATTGTCAGAAGGTATTTGTTCCTAGAGAAGGACATGAAGCTTGGTAAAGGAGAGGGGCAACAAAAAAGAGGAAGGCCATCAGTAAGGTTAATGGACACAGTGGTTGTAACAATGGGCTCAAACATAAGAGGATTTGTAGGATGACTCAGGACCAGACATTCTTTCACTCTGTTGTTGTGAGTTGGAACCTACTCAGTGGCCCCTAACAACAAGAAAAGCAACTACTACACCATATCTTGTTTAAGAAGTCTTCGTGCACTTTCAGGTTGTACAAATATTCTCCTGTTTGCTTCTACAAGCTATAGCTTTTACATTTAGTGTAATAAACACTTTGAAATTTATTTCTATTGGGTAGATGGTATGCTGTAGGAGATAAAATTATATATGTGATTGGATAGTCACGTCATTCCAACACAATTTTTTAAATTATAACGTCATTTATTTTTATCATTGAATATATTCACAGCAAAGCATACATCAATTCAATAATTTCACATAACATTAATGACATTCTTTGAGTTATATAGATATTCTCCTTCCCCTCTTCTGAATGCTCTCCAATCAACATAAATTCTTAGCACACTTTCTTGAACATATGCTTCCATGAATATTTTTTGAAAGACACAGTGTCTTTCTTATTGCCAGAAACTCTACTCTAGTCCTCTCCATGATCCCAGGCCCTACTCCTTTACTTTTCATGGATACCCTTACTTTGGTGCTATCAGATCATTTCTATTTTGGGAGCTTATTTATTTCCATATCTAAAAAAGAGAATCAAGGCACTGTTTCAGATCTTAAATTCTAGGCTCTAGGTTTTCAAAAAGTTTACAATGGGAGCCCTAAATCCTGTGAGTCTTCATATAAACTCCGCTTCCATTGAGTTCTTTCTGACCATTATAGAAAACTTTGCCCTCCACTATGATGTACTTGCTTAGACTCCCCAGGCCAGCACAGATCGGGGTAAATTTACCCTGAGGAACTTGCCTGGGGGTATACTTCATGAAATTGGGCCACATGGTTATGAGTCATGAAAGCAGAAATATGATTGCTCTTTTAGAATAATGTTTCTAAAATAATAGATTTTTATTTATCTCAACAACAAAAATAGATATTTACAGAGTAATTCTTATTTTCTTGGGCAGCTGCAATGCCTTAGGCTAAAAACTCTCTCAATAATAAGTCACATTGCAACGATTATTTTATTTGCCCTTTACCAATTCCATTATTTCCAATCCACCGATGAGCAGTAGACATGAAGATTTTCCAACTCCAAATTGAGAACTCTTTTCCTGCTTGAAGCCACCTGCTCAGAATGGTGTCCTGGTGACCACACGGCTAACAAAACTGGCTTTCCTCCTGAGGAATGCCATAAGCTTTCACCCCATTTTCCTTAAGTACCCACAGTCCTTGCTTGTTTCAAATGTTAACCAATCTTCTTGTCTTTACAAAATGCCCCAGTATCTTATCTGTTCTAACAAAGCCAGTAACTAATTACCATCAAGGAGACTCCAATTTATAGTGCCAGCCATGTGTGTCAGACTCGAGTCATGTTTCATTGTGTTTTCTCTTGCTAATTTTTAAGAAGTAGATCACTATGTTTTTCTCTGAGAACCCCTCTGGGTTGACTCACTGCCAGTCTTTCAATCAGCATCTGAGTATGTAATCCTTTTGTATCACTCAGAGACTGTGCTCTCATCGCATATCTATGATTACTATGTTGTTAATAGATTGTATTTTATATTTTACAGAGAATAAATAGCTTGCTGTCACCAAATAGATTCCAATTCACAGTGATCTTATAGACAACCCTACAATACAAGTACCCCAAACTTCCTCTTTTTTCTTTACCAATCCAGCAGATGTCTCTCATATTACTCCTCTCCCAGATTACTCCTTTTTCCAGGGCAATTCTGTATTGTGCTAGTGCTGTTTATTCTGGGAATGAGAGGATCCCCAGGCCCAAGAGACCAGACTGCTAGCTTATCATCATTATTCAACAAAAGCAGCTCTCTATCTCTAGGGAAGGGTCTTGAACAGTCAACATTTTCCTCAATAACAGGGCATGTTACAGCAGAGTAGATCTTGGAAATAATATAATTATGTATTCTAATTTGGTGCTTTAAAAGTGTAGAGCTCATTCTGTCTTGACAAGATGATACCTCTGCTGCTGCAAAAATCTGTGGGTCTTCTCAGCTAATTCCAATGCCTTCTGTGTCATACCTTTTCCACTTTAAAAAAATTCATGTGCAGTAAAATGAAAAGAAAAAAACTTGAGCATGGTTTATTTTATCTCCAATACTTGTTAAGGAATGGGAAAAAGGTTAGTATGAAATTTTCCAGATCTAAAACTGCCATCCACTGGCAAGTGTGAATCAATGAAAGGGCTAGATGTTTCAGTATGGATGCTATTTTTCATTTCTTAAACAATCTCAGAACCTTACTTCCCTCATAACCAAGGATAGTGCCTTTAACTTGCAGGTAGTCCTAAATGGTCAGTTGCTTTTGTGAATTGAAGCAAGCAATAAGTTGACTAAAACAAGAAAGTCAGTTATTCATTTGAAAAACTGCTTTTGTGCTGCTTCTGTTATGGGATA
This sequence comes from Nesogale talazaci, assembly GCA_004026705.1. Lineage (NCBI taxonomy): Eukaryota > Metazoa > Chordata > Mammalia > Afrosoricida > Tenrecidae > Nesogale > Nesogale talazaci. Next base: position 125,037 of record PVJH01003713.1, on the reverse strand, counting down.
TGGGAAAATTTGAGAAGGAATAATGGCAATAGTTGGGCATCATGATAATCATAAGTAAAGTTTAGTTGGTATGTTATTTTGTTGCAAATCTATTTATAACATAAGAAAAGAAAAACAACACTTGTTCATATGGCAAACCATTTTCAGAAAACAGGGAAGTCATTTTAATGGGCCTGCCGAATAGGTGACATATATGGAATGGCTCAAACTAATATACTCAGAGAAATGAGATTTAATATAATGGCTTCAGATAACTTCATTTTTTAAATCTTTTTTTGGGGGGCATCACTGCCCTCTGGTGGTGGGATTAGGAGGCCCAGCCTTTGCTCCTGTGGAGCCACTGCTGGAATTGAACCTCTATCCCAGTGGGCCACAGTCCTGCGCACAACCACTACGCCACCGGGGCTCAGTCTAGATAATTTCATTCTCTCATTAAAATTTTCTCTTACCACTTATTCAATATTTTCCTCCACAGTTTGGCATCTGATCCTAGAAGTCTGTAAAGAGCAAAATCAAACCAACTGTCCTTGATAAGGTTCCAACTAGCAAAAACCCTATATAGGGTCGCATAGCCTGAAGATCTTTATGAAAACACATAGCTTCATCTTTTTTCTATGGAATGACTAATATATCTGAACTTTTGGTTAGCAGTCCAATGCTGGATCTGTGACACAAGCTAAATTTGAGGATGGAAGATGAAGGGAGCTAATTAAGAAATTCTGTCTGAAATGACAGTGAGAGAGTTCAAAAGTCTATGCCACACCAGAGATACATATTAGACACACCTTTAATTAGATCTACCAGAAAACCTTCATCATCCTTATTTTGCCTGTGTCTCAGAAAGGAGGCATGAGTGTTGATGGTCATAGAATTAGTTCTCATGAAAACCCAAATTCAATCCTATGTTATTGAACTGTAACTTTCTATTCTGTCTTGATGTGCCCCACCCCCACCCCTGCCCCGTATTCCTTCACCAGAAAGTATTTTTTTTGGGGGGGGCATCACTGCCCTGTTGGGAGTAGGAAGCCTAGCCTTGCTTCTGGAGAGCCGCTGCAGGATTTCAACTGCCAGCCCTGTGGACTGCAGTCCCGCACACAACCACTACACTACCGGGGCTCAACCCAACTATAAAGTATTTTTAATGGACTCAAGTTACCCAACAGAACTCAAGCATCTCCACAACCAGCAGAGAGTAGGTGGAATCAAGCACCTGCTCACTCTCTACTTCTGCTTTCTTCAGGAAATGAGCCAAGACTCATGAGCGATTTATAGTGAAATGTTGGAAACTGGTGGTGTTGGGCCACACATCCTTTCCCCCCACGCTCTCTGATGTCAGCAAAATCTGACCTCTACCATGCCAGGTTGACTACTATTGCTCTTGATCAATACCAGAGGCTGATCTGAGTGGGTCCAGGTGGCCTTTTGCTAGACAGCCTGAGTATGGGAATCCCATAGATTGGATGTGGGAGAGAAGAGAGCATTTTTAGCATGTGTAGTATATATATCCAGGGCAACTTTAATGTTGGTGTCTGATGGAGCATCTTTCATGGCTGACTTTTACTGAGTTGGGATAGACTCTAGTCCCAAGCCTTGTTCTCCAATTTCTGATCAAACATTTTCTCTGGACACAGTTCTATATAGTTTGAAGGGTATAGACACAGGTGACTTTGTGAGGACTCTTCAAGCTTTAGGAGCCAGGTGCTAGGGTAGACCTATTTCAGATTGGACACCAAATGTTTTTCAACCACAGTCCAGGTAAGCCTTATGAAGGATTCATCTGAACTTGCACATTAAATCTCTGAGTAGATAGCATTTTCTGAATAAAAAGGACCACCTGATTCATTTGAAATCCTTTCTTCTCATCTACTTCTGAAAGAGAATCTGATAGCATGTTGAACCAAGTCTCTTTTTTTTTTTTTGACAATTCCTAAGTGATGGGGCAGAAAGTAGTCATAAAATGCTCAGAGTTTTTCTAACATTTTCTTGCTAGCTACACATTTATTTATTATCAAATAGGTATTTGAAAGGCCACTCTGCCAGGCACTGCTTAAGGTGCCAGGGGCACGAATATCTTAGTAATTTGAAATGAACTTGAGCATGTGTTGAACTGAATCAGAATTAAGAAGATGGTGTATGTGTATTTGTGTGTGCACTGTGTCATGTAGGCTTCTGGAGAAGTATTCTGGACAGAGAGATGTCAGAGTGCACACTTCTACAGGAAAAGCCATGGTTGAAACTACCATGGAAGAATGGAGTGAGATGGGCATCAGGTGATGAGGCAAGAAAGGTGTATGTGTGTGTGTGTGTGTGTGTAGGGTGGAACAGGTTAGGAAGCATCTTCTTGTTCAGGACCTGGGATTATCTATCCATAGACTTGGAGGGGTTGAATTCTTTTATTAAATGTTGAGGAAATAGAAAGAAATTTAGAAAATGTGCATAAAGCATAAAATAACTTAAATCCTGCATACTGTCTCCTTGGCTTTATTTATTGTTTGACATTGTTTTCATCATAATCATTATCTTTGGAGTCCTATATGTCTTTTATTCTCTCTTTTCCTTAGCAGCAACTACAGTTATTATTTTTGGATTTACTTTGTCTCTTCTTTATGCTTGCAATAGTTTTGCACACATATACTTAATTAACAAAAATAGACTACTCAGTTTTTATACTTTTGAAACTTTTAAATATTGAATTAAACATTCTTTTGAGACTGAAAAATCTATTTCTGAAACTTATGTTGTTTTTTTGGTGTCTAATTCATTCTTTTTGCTATTCTGTTGATATATACCAATATGCTTCTCTAAGACAGTGCTGATGGACGTATTGGAGATTTCCAGTTTTTTGCTCATTTCTATTAGAAGCAGTGCTGCTATGGTTATTCTTTTGTATATATACACCTCAAAGCATGTGTGAGATCATTTCTCCAACATTACTGGCCTAGTTTTGAGTCACAGGATATTTTTACCTTCAACATTAATGAAGGTTTAAAATGACAAAACAAAACCAAAATTGCCATCTATTTAACTCTCGATCCTGGTGACCCTGTGTATGTTAGAATACACATGTATGTGTTGGAAGACACTTGGGCTTCATATGGTTTTCAGGGAGAGATTCTCTGGAAGTAGATCTTCAGAGTTTTCTTCACATTGAGTCTCTGAGTTGACTCAATCCTGTAACATTTCATCAGCTGAACTCTTTAGCTATTTGTACCATCCAGATAACAAATTAATGTCCAAAGTGGTTGCAGCATTTTACTCTCCTATTGAAATGTACAGAATGTCCAGTTTTATTATTTTAAGTGTGTTTTAAAACACGTTTTTGACTGTTTATTGCTGATGCATGTTTGCATGACATAAAAACAAAAACAGAAGATCAATATAGGTTCTCATGTGAAGAATACATGTACTTCTTACTTATCAATCATTTCATTACCCACCATCTTGCACCTACAGCAATTGTTAACAGTCTACTATCCAACAATTTGCATGGTTATGAGATATATGTGTAACACTCTTGAATGTTGGAGGGTAGTGAGAGGGTAACATTGGCTGTGTTGCTTTAGGTTATATGTCAACTCACTGGACCATTAGTCTTAGTAGTTTGGCAGCTCCTAACAGTAATGGTGAAATTTGGCAGCTACATAATGATATAATTTGTGGGCTATGGATGATAGAAAATTAAAGACTGAACAAAATAAGAGTATCAGGTTTTGTTGAGAAACTGTGGGATTTTCACAAAGGGAAAGGAAAGTGGGAAAAGATCAATCAGAAGGGAACATGAAACCATCAGAGAGAGGCAAGGTGGGAAGCTGAGAGTTGTGGAGATACAGGCCTAGAAGCTGGAGAAAGAGCCAGCAGGCTAAAAGCAGACTTAGAGTAAGAGGAAGGAAACAAAGAAGACCATGAGTTAATATACCCTCTGGGCTGTAATGAATCATTAAGTCTGCAAAGGCTCTGGACATCCTCTTGTTTGGGATATTTGAACACTGAGGGGCTGACGTAAATTCTGATGGGCACAGGAATTCACCAGCTCCAGAAGGTGTAAAGGGGATGATTTTGGTGAGAGTCTGAACCATAAGCATGGGAAGAATGGCTAAATGCTTTTCCACACTCAGCTAGACTCATTAATGAAATGATGGGATTGTTCACTTGTGTGTCACTGTGTCTTGTTATGATGGTTTATGTGTTGCTATGATACTGGAAGATATGTTACCGGTATTTTAAATAACAAAAGTGCTATGCAAGGTGAGCAGGAGCTTACAAACTAAGAACAGACTAAGAAGAAGAAATTGAGGATTCACTTCCGAATAATTAAATACTGAAAATAAGCTTGTGAATGACATCAGGACATTGTCAGAAATAGTGCCGAAAGAAGGAATAGGCTGTACATACTGAGGAATTAGCCCCTGACAACTCTATAAAAAGCACTTGAGAGACATTGTCATATATAGTAGTGGGAGTTAGCCCCTGAGGTTGGAAGACACACAAATTCCAGTTGAGACAGTTGAGTCAGTCATTATGATGTAAGTGGACTAATGCTTTCAGGACCTTTATTGGCTAATGAGACATAATTGAAAAGAAACAGGTACAAACACCTATTAATATGGAATATATGAAGTATGAATCTAGGAAACTAGAATTCAAAAATAAAATTGAAGTTACAAAGATCTTTACCCTAGGCATTAATGAGTTGAAGTGGGCTGGTATTTGACCATTTTGAATTAGACAGTTAGTTATATGGTTTACTTTGCCAAGGAGGACAAATTAAAGAGGAAGCATATTCTATACAACATTAGAAGAACATTTTGAGATATATTTTGAAGGACAATGCTGTCAGTTGCAGGATAATATCTATATATCTACAAGAAATTCCAGTTAAAATAATGATTTTTCAAATTTGCATACCAATCACTGAAGGTAGTGATGAAGAAATTGAAGAATTCTCCCAACTTCTTCACTTGAAATTGATGTAAAAGAGAATCAAGATGCATTGATAATTATTGGTGATTGGAATTCAGAAGTTGGAAACAAAGAGGAAGGAACAATAGTTGCAAAATAAGGCTTAGGTGATAGAAATGAAGCTGTGAATCATATGACATAATTTTTTACAACCAACAAACACAAAAAGATATTTATCATAAATACCTTTTTTCAGCAACATAAATGGCAATTGTACATGTGGCTTCTCAAGATGAAATAAACAGAAATCAAAGTGAAGATCTGTAGTAAGAGACAATGGAGAAGCAAAATAGTAGGAGTCAAAACAAAGCTGTGGAACAATGTGAAACGTATCTCATATATAAGTTTGTGTTGAATTTGAAGAGAGCTAAAACAAGTCTATAAAGAGCAAAAGTACAATTTTGAGAATATTCCAACTGAATTTAGAGATCATCTCAAGAACAGGTTTGCCTCCAATAATATAGAAGATCACTAAGCTGTGAGATGACATCAAGAACATTCTACCTGAAGTGCAGCAGTTACATAATGTCCTGTCAACTTGAAATAGGGTGGAGTCTAGCCTGACAATCAGGTCATAGCCAATGAGGCCTCGTGTGGGCATGGCCTTCTTTTTTTTTTTTGTGGGCCTCACTGCCCTGTGGTGGTCGTGGGAGCCTCCCAGTGCCACTCCTGAGAGCCGCCGCTGGATTTGAACCGCCAAGCCCGCGTACCGCTGTCCCGCACTCAACCACTTATGCCACCAGGGCTCAGCCCTGGGCATGGGCTTCTCCCGAGGACTCTGGGAATGCTTATCTTTCTCCCCGGAGGTGGGAAACACAAACTCTCTGCTGCGTCTTCCTGCTGACAAGACACATGGAGCTGTGCGAGAGCCCTGGAACTGGAGAAGCCTCATGGAGACCCCTGCCAACATGGAGATGTTTCCACTGCCTTTAGTCCACATGGCTATCCACCCACTGACCTGTGATCTTCCTGCATCCGGCATCATTGCATATGTCATGTAAGTCTGAAGAGGAATTTATAGATTGGTATAAAACATATAAGCTAATATTGGACTTATGAACTTGATCTTGACTAGGCTGGGATGTTTCTTCAATATATAATTGCTCTTTTATGCAAAATTCTTTCTTATATACATGTGAGTATATATGAATTTGTTTCTCTTGTCAACCCAGTCTAAAACACGAAGACCGCAAAAGTTCATTGAAAGGTGAAGAAAGAAATTTCAAATCAGGTGCATATAGCAGAGATTCTGAAACTGTTTTTTAAAAAATAGGTTATATAAAGAAAATGGAAGGAATGATAGTAAAAAAATCACTAAACATCAAATTTTAGAAGTCACTTGAGAAGACAAAAAAAAAAAAAGAATTATAATCAACCTTGTAAAGACCTGGAGTTAGAAAGAGAACAACAGAACCAGCATATGTTTATCAAAGTTGGACGATGCATAAATAAGACGGCAGAAGAATTAATGCATTTGATTTACAATGTTGGAAATAATATTTAAAATACCATGCACTGACAGAAGAACAAACAAATCTGTCTTGGAATAAGTATAATCTTTTGGAAGTAAAATGGTCTTTAGAAGCAAAGGTGGTGAGATTTTATTTCACTCTTTTGGTACTTTTATAAGGAGAGATTTATTCCTGAAAAAGGACAGTGTGCATGCTTGGTGGATTTGACTGTCAGGGAAAAAAGACCTTTAAGGAGAAGGATTGGCACAGTGACTACAACAATGGCTTCAAACATTACAATGTTTGGGATGACATTGATATACCATGCCTTGTTTTGTTCTGTATTGTGAAAAATCATTATGAGTCAGAGTCAACTTAGGGAAACTCAAAAGTCATCCTCTGTTCTGTGACCTGATTTGGTTATTCTCCTCTTTTACATAGTGCTAATTTTCACATAATGACCAAACCATGTCAATAAATGAGAAGTGGGTACAGAAGGCGGAGACACAGTGGAAGAAGCAGACGGTATTGCAATTCCCCAGGCTCAGTAAGTGGTGTTGGTATTTCTCAGTCTTGTAAGCAGTAAGAGAGGTCATCAGAATTGTTAGATTCTTTATAAATTTTGAGACATGATTTGCTGATATTCCAGGGGTCAGTGGGAGAGAAATAGAAGTCAAAAATAACCCCATACAATAGAAATGATAAAGTGTAATTTACTAAATAGATTCAAGTCATGAGGAGATCTGGAAGATGATGGATCTGCATTGATATGACTTTGTACATAATAAGATGGAGTTGCTTATGAATCAGCAAATAGAGAAAGGAAGACTTAGAATCTCTCCTCTTTAATTGATCTTAATGGTAGATGGCTGCATCTGAACCCTTGGCTGATGGCTGCATCTGAAGTGTGTGAACATCTGTCAGAATCTTGTTAAAAGAAGTCTCAAAGCATAGACCTGTTCTAGTATACTGAGCACTGGAAATGTATAGATATATATTTTATAAATTTCAGAGGTAGTAAAAACAATGATGAGAACAAAAAATCATCTCATTCATAGCGTTAAAATATGATGGTATGTGAAAATGATAATATTTTACATACATTGGGTTAAGTAAAATATTTGTTAAAACAATCTGACCTACTTAGTGTAACTTTCCTAATGCGACATCCAAGAAATTCAAGCTTAGATATGTAACTTAAATATGTAACTGTTTGGGCCGTACATTTTAGATGAATGCTATTTCTGGCTCAAGACCAATTTGGTGTGTAGCAGTTTAAGAAAAATGGAAAGTCAGGTGAAAAGTTGTACATGTGGAAGGGTAAAACAGATCTAGTACCGATATCAATCCCAGCATGGAAAGGGCACTTTTATTTTCAATCTCCTTTTACCCTCACAGTAATGGAGGTACTTTTTATTGTTTCTGTTTTACGGGATCACTGTGTTTAGGAATTGACTTTTTTTTAACTTTTTTTTTTTTGGTGTGGCATCACTGCCCTCGTGGGAGTAGGAAGCCCAGCTTTGCTCCTGGAGAGCTACTGCAGGATTTGAACCGTCAGCCCTGTGGGCCGGAGTCCCGCACTCAACCACTACGCCACCAGGGCTCAGCCAAAAATTTTTTTTATCAATATAAATTCCCACAGTCCCCACTCCCATAGTTAAGTCGCTTTAGGTACATCATCACAACCAGTTCTAGTGCTCCCTCTCCCTTTGGCATTCATTAATTGCTCTCTAAGGCACCTCACGCTGCGCACCCTCATGCCTGATAAACCACTGCATCGGTTGTCGCTATGCACCCATCCTTTCTGGGCTTCATAAACTGGGAAATCTAACAGAAATAATAAAAGCAAACAAAACAAAACAACTAAAATTTAAAACATAAAGCATAAAATAAAAAATAATATCAAGGGTAAGAAAAAAGACCATCATCAATATTTTAAAAAGTCAAAGGAGAAACTTTTGACACAGAACAAATGAAAAAATAGTTGAATGTGGAGCAAATTCAGGTTGGGTCAAGAGGAAGGTCAAGTGACCAAGTGTCAAATTATATAGTAGTCCCAGCCACCGTATTCAAGTTTACAATAATCTCTGTTATCAGAATCTCTTGACTGTGGCCAGAGGGGATCTGCCAAGAGGTTTAATCTGACTAGATAATCTGTAGGTGGATTTTAGGCTCCCACTGTCCTCCTTAGCCTTCTGCAAATAGGTTGTTCACCTATTAATGCTCTGATACATTTCCCTTCATCATATTTGAACTTTGTTATTTTCATTTTTGGATCACACAAGCTGGTGTGCGTAATGGTTTCCAGGTCTTTCAAAGGCATCCTTTCATCACTGTTTCTTAATGTGTATGTACTATTATACATCATAGTTTATTTATCCATTCTTCTACTGCTGAGCATTTGGACTGCCATGAAAGAAAGTCTTGATGACATACTTTCTAAAAACAAGCCACTGAAAACTATAGAGTTCAGTTCTAATCTGAGGCAGATGGGATCGCTATGAGTCAGAATTAGCAGAAAGACAACTGATATTAATATGGATGACCCAGGATGGAGAATAAAAGTAGTAAGATATTATTTCCACATTCCCACACCATTTTCACAACCTCTGGATTCTACAGACCAGGGAAATTGCACCTGAGGCATGTTTGGAAGCTGCCTGTTTACCCTGCTGTTGTCTTTCAGTAGCTGTGGTGGTTGTTCGGGAACTGCCTGGCATTGTGGGCCTACGAGGCAGAGGGTGGCATTTACACTTCAACGAAGAGGCCCCAGCTTTTTCTTTGAGGAGAAACTCCCCACTGTCAATTACTAGTTCAAAAGAATTACTTTTGTTCCAAGATGTTTCTCTCCTCACATAATTTATGTTTTACTTCTGATATGTACAATTTAATGTGACGATTTCCCCCTAAGTATTGTGACTAATGGGGTTTTTATAATAGATAGGAACTTAGAATTGAGGAACGACACGAATGAGATAGAGAAAGAATATTCATGATTAAAACCAAGATTTTACTTACAGGTAATCCCCTAGTACTGCAACATTCTGAGATTTCATTATGATTACTCTGTCATAAATAGGTGCCGATATAAATGAAATAGCTATTTTTGTTCATGATTATTGTTTTTATAGCATCTTTATAAATCCAGCACTTAAGCATCTCTAAGGTGAATGATAATATCAGCAAATTATGCACTTTGATATATAATATGTTACTAAAAGATAATAATAAGTTCAAAATAACTCAAATATATCAAAAGTTGAAATCATCTGTGTGTAAAAACGTGTGTGTGTGTGTGTGTGTGTATTGCGTGGTGCCATTGGGTGGGTTCCATAGTGGGCCTTGTATAGCAGAATGAACCACTGCACAGTCCTGTTCCAGCCTCACGCGTGCTCCTCTGCTTGAGCCCATTGTGGAACCTCTGTATCCATCCATCTCATTGAGGGCCATCTTCTTTTTACTGACGCCCGGCTTAACCAGGCAAAAAGTCCTTTTCTAGGGACTGATTTCTCCTGAGAACATGTCCGAATTATGCCAAATGAAGTCTTGTTATCTAAGGAGCACTCCTATCGTACTTTGTAAAAGATAGATTTGTTTGTCTTTTTAGCAGATCACAGTACTTTCAGTATTCTTCTCCAGCATCACAATTCAAATGCATCAATTCTTCTTAATATCCAACTTTCACATGCCAATAAGCCCTGTCAACTCCTGAAACCACTGATGGAAAAGCTTCCAACAGGATTTTACTTGCATGTGATATCAATGACATGGTCTATAGTTTGAACTTTCTGTTGGCTCACCTTTCTTTGGAATGGACACAAATATGGATTCTTCCAGTCAATTGGCCACGTAGTTGTTATCCAAATTTTTTGGCATAAACAAGTGAGTGTTTCCAGTGCTTCATTAGCTTTGTTGAAACATTTCAGTTGGTATTCCATTACTTCCTGAAGTCTTGTTTTTGGCTAATGCATTCAATGCATCTTGAACTTGTTCCTTCTGCACCTTGGGTTCTTGCTCAGATGCTTGCTCACTCTGTCTCTTTCCATCTTGATGTTTTCTCCATCATTCAATATCTTTCCCATAGTATCTTTCAATAACACAAGTCAAAGCTTGACTTTTTTTCTTGAGTTCTTTCAGTTTAAAGCACGTTGAGCATATTTTCCCTTTTGTTTTTCTAATTTCTTAAATTATGCACATCTCATTATCAGGTTTTTTCTTTTCTTTTCTTTTTTTTTTTTGGAGGGGGGCATCACTGCTCTCCGGTGGTGGGAGTAGGAGGCCCAGCCCCACTGCTGGAATTGAACCTCTGTCCCAGTGGGCCGCAGTCCCGCGTACAACCACTATGCCACCGTGGCTCAGTCCCGGTTTTTTTTTTCTTTTCTATCTGACCTTTGAAATTTTCTGTTCAACACTTTGACTTCATCATGTCTTAAATTTACTTTAGCTACTCTTTGATTGTTTCAGAGGTTTTTCTTGACATACACTTTGATATTTTCTTTCTTTCCTGTCACTTTAATGACCTTTTACTTTCTTCCTGAAGATGATCTTTGTGTCTTCCAACAGTTCATCAGGTCTTCTTCTTTTTTTTTTAATCATTTTAAGATTTTCTTTCATTACTGTTCCATGTGTCAAATCTCTTTCTTGAGTTGCTGTTGAAATTCAGGTGGTATAGACTGAAGGTCATATTCTGGCTTTTGTTTAAATTTTCTTCCACTTTTTTCTAAAGCTACATAAGAACGGTTGATGGTCTGTTCTACATTCAGTGTGTGATATGGTTTTAGCTGCTGATATTGAGCTTTTCTGTCATCTCTTTCCACAGACGTAGTCAATTTGATTTCTGTGTATTTCATCTAGAGGAAAAAAGATGAGTTTGAAAAATGTTTCCAAGACTGGAATCGCAGATTTGACAAAAGTATTTTCTTGGGGGCCCTCACTGCCCTCTGGTGGTCATGGGAGCTACCTAGCCTGCTGCTGCTGGATTTGAACCGCCAAGCCAGTGGGCTGCAGTCCTGCACTCAACCACTACGCCACTGGGGCTTAGCCCTTGACAAATGTATTAAGTGTACTGGAGAGTACTTAGAAGGTGATAGTTGTTTTGTACATAATTATAAAGAATTCTGATTTTTTTGGTATCCCACATATATAGATGGATAATATGATAATATAACAAATATAGTAATGAGTGCTGAAAAAGTAGGTTCTAGGGAAATTGTCAACTAGGAATTATAAAAATGAAAATTATAAACTTGGAATTATATAAGTTCATAGGTTCTGCGTAAGTACAAACACTGTGTCCTTATATACATAATGTTCAAACTTAAGCTGTTTGCTTTTTTCACCTGTACAATAGGGTTGATTGTATCTACAATTTCAACTTTGCATTCCTGTGTAGTCATTTAGTGAAATAATGAGTTAATGGGACTTTAACAACTGAAAAGTGATATATAATATACTGTCTATTGTTTCAATTGCTAGCTGTCAACTTATGATGACTCCATGAACAGCAGAACAAAATGTTCTCTTGTTCTGTCCATTCTTTGGGAGTAGATCATTTTGTTTCATATAGTTTCTAGTCACTGAATTTTAGAAATAGATTTTTTTCTTAATGCCTTATTCCCAAAGCTGTGCTGAGACCTGTGTCACCATCATAGCAAGCTCCATTAAGTGTATTATCTGGAAGCTGAACTGTAGGGAAAATGTGAGTGGTGTATGCTATTGAATCATAATATTGTCCAGTAGTAGGAATGGTTTGGAAATTAGGAGAAACAAGAAGCCAAAGACAAACTTGTGCACCTGGAGGCTCCATGGTGTTTCTGGTTAGTGATTTTGACTTAGTGGCCCTTAATGGGATCAGACAGCATTTTTTTTTATAGAGAAGCTACTGAGCTTCAAACTTGTGCATTACAACTCAATTTCCTAATAATTATGACATCATCAGATGTTCTTGAAAGTTTATAGGAGGAAGGATTTGTTTGGGTATTGGTTGGATAATTGGGGAAGCCTGTGTGTAGCAAGTATCTGTGAATTATGTTTGGAAAGAGGGTGCTATATGTGAACATTTTGAGTACACTTGGACAGGTCTCAGTACAGTTTTCTGACTGACACTAAAAAAGGTCCTGGTGATCCATTTTCCTTCCTGGGGTCCTCTCTGGGCAGCACGGGGTAAGCCAGTCTTGTTCTCCTTCCTTGAGTTTCATCTCTCTCCATAGCCTACAGATTCACCAGAACTTCCACCTCATACTCCCAAATACCCTATCCACACTGTCAGACTTGGGAGCTCAGTTTCCAGTATGGCAACCCCTTATTCCAAGATCTTTAATGAGTCTCCAATATCTCTAGGAAAAGTATTGGTCTAGATTCATGCTTTCATTGTCATACATATTTATATATTTGCCATATTTTTGCCACTCAATGTATTTGTTCACCTACAATTGTGTTATTTGTCCCCCTCTATCTGGGTTATACAGTCATCATGACTATCAGTTATCCCTTTTCCTCCTTCCCTTATGTCTTTCTTCCAGTCACTCAACACTCATTACTCCCATGACTATTTCTGAAGGATTAATCTATGTTAGTTTTCATGCATCAAATGATCTTAATTATCCAAATGAACATACACAGGTTTCACAAGATTAATGAGGTAAAACAGATTATAAAAATAAAGGGAGGAAATATTTAAGAAAGAGAGGATAGTGACATGTTTCGTCAGTTCTATACCGCAACCTGGATATATCCTCCCTTTTGTGTGGCCCCTCTTTGAGGCCTGTCCACTTATCTTGTGGTGGGTTTTTGGTCTCCACTTTGACTACTCTTCACATCAATTTGATTGCTTGTTTTTTAAGTTCTAAGTAAAACTTACATTCAGATAGTATTTGAAAGTTATACTAGTAAATTTTATACTAGGTTTCTGAGCAATTATTTTTCGAAGTTAAGTCATGTGTGAATTAATCCAACTCTACACAAAATACATTTAACTTCTCTCATCTTGATAGGTAGCCTCAGAAGTATATAAGGGGCTTTACAAAAATCTATATAGGACTAAAGGGTTAACAATTGTTCTAATTCAAATACCAGAAGAAAGGGAGACAGAGAAGCCATTGTACTTGAAATGGAAAAACCAGAACGCAGCTAAAGGAAATAGTGTACATTAGGAAAAATAAAACTGTTACTGAAGGTTCTACAGAATTTATTGACTAGAAACCTAATTTTCTTTGCAAAATTTCACTGAATAGGCAATAACATATTAAGGAAAAGAAGAATAAGTGTACTACTGCTGCAAGGTTCCTAGATGTTTCACTTATTTGGGGGAGTTGGACTATAAGCCATAGTGTGTGGTCAGAGAAACATCTTGAGACCTGCCAAACTTTGTTTCTTGGACTTGCCTGAATGACAGCCCTTGTACGCCCTTCCTATCTCTCTAAACCTAAATAGGTACACACAATCTCACACAGTTCATTTTGATCTCACCTACTTTTGCAAGCCTTTTTACTGATATATTTCCCTTATATGTCACTTATTCCTGATTCATTGCTCCCTTCCTGAGGCTCCTTCTTTAACGTCCTTCACACCTACCCTTCCTTTCAACAGCCAGCACCTTCTATAGTCTTTAGCTGTAGATTCCTGCTTTGATGGTGGGGTGGCAGAGATTAAGTTGTGGATTTTTTTTTACCTCATTTCTTCAGGGAGTTATCAGTACCTAAAAAGAAGAGTCTGGGTTTTTGAGGAAGTCCTGCATCTAGCAATGGTCAGTATAAACCATCCACTTATGTCCTCAATTTTGTAAGAACTGCATCTATTAACCGGCTCTGAAGTTCTCTATACTTGACCTTCTTCCCAGACCCTCAGCACACTCCTGCTCCTTGCGCTCAAGCCCTAGGAACCTGTACATCTACCTAAAATACTGTCCCATGTCTTGGAACACTCCCATTTTACTTTGAAAGCACAACTTTCTTCTTCCTGTGTGCACATGCTGGACGATATCTCTTCTGGGAGGCCTAGCAGATCAGAAAGGAAGCCCCTTCCCAGTCTGAGCTTTGAATCCCCTCAATGCCAAGAATCTCCTTTCCTAACACCCACCCCACTTGCCCCAGGCAGATTCTGCTTCTTCAGTGTTCAGTAGCCCAATGATCCACTACACAGGAAAAATGTAGCCCAGTTGTAGCCACTGCTGTTGCACTTTTCCTTGGAAAGACAGTGATATATGCTGGCAATTTTTGAGTAATGGCTCTCTGAATGGCAGCCAAGGCCAACATTATGACCAGCTTGTATGAGTTCTGGCTTGTGGTCTTTGGAATCCATTTCTTCCACAGGGTCTGCTATGGGCGTGGCTACTTGTGATGTGATCTTAGTAGGAAAACACCCTAGTTCTAGAAATTCTAGGACTACGGGCAGCAGCAGTGTTTCAAAAATAGCCACAAGGCCCCACAGAGTTGCTTGCAGTAGCAATTTCCACATAGTGCCTAGGACCCCCAAGGATAATGCTTGTCACTGACAGCTGCAGTTCTTAGTTCAGTGTGGTTAAGTGGCCTTTGATCAACACCCGGGTTTGGATCTTGATTCTAATGAATGTAAGCAGTTTGATTTCAGATGCGTTGCTTGCTTTCTCCAAGCTCAAGTCTCTGAGCCTTGCTTTTCTACCTTTAAAATGGGGATAATATTATCTACCTTATAGGTTCTAGATCATCAGAAAAATCTCTAATTGATGTCTCTGATAGTAGATTCACAGTCAATCATCCTGTCTTTTTAAAACAGCATTTCTTTACTATAGGGCAAGCTGGCTCTGTAGTAGTGACCACACAGGAGAGGCTCATGATATTGAGAGAAGTAGGCCTTCCTGGTTCCTGTGATGCTGCAGATATATTACTTGTAAGAGAAGTGAGAGCTTAGACATAGATAAACTTTGAGGGTTTGACCTGGGGAACTAAACCCTGACTGTTCTCACAATGGGGAAGTTAGAGTACACTGTATGAGGTACAAAAGTAGGCCACTGCCACAGAACTCTTTCAGTTCCTGTATTCCGTTATATTTGTAAAAACCACAGAGGTATGTGCTGGGTAGGAAAAAAAGCACACCCCGGAATCAGATACAGGAAGTCCTGCAAGCCTGCCGTGAACCCGTGAAAGTCTGCCTGGCTTGCCTGATTCCTGCCAACCTGAGCTTACATTTTATCCTGTAGGGGAATTCTTGATCTTCTGAAAACAAACTGTCCTGCCACTTTTGAATCACTTCAAGCATGTTTGGGGGTTAGAGCTCTGTCACTCTCTACCTGTGAGCAGAACCACCTCCTCTGCTTGGATACCATCGGTCAGCACTAACATTCAGTAAGCACCTGGCAGTGAGCTAACTGGAGGAGGGATAAGACAGCATCAGGATAGTTGTTGGAATTCTGATTGAGGCCATGAGTTCCTGGGTGGTGCAAATCATAGCACATTCTGGTGATAACTAAAAGACTGGTGGTTTGGGTCTATTCAGAGCTGCCTACAAGGAAAGGCCTGTTGATCTACTTCTGAAAAGCCAACTATTGTAAACCCTGTGGAAAAATCAGCTATTATGAACCCTGTGGGGAACAGTTTGACACTGACACACAGGGGATTGTCATGAGTCAAATAACTCTATAGCAACTGTTTGGTTTACTAGACTATAACAGCATTCTCTGGCCCTTGCCTTTATCCTTCCTTGCTTCTCTAGGCTTGGTGGTGCTCCCTTCTGCCTGCCCTGACCAGGTGTCCCTTAGAACAATGCATCTGTCTTTTCCTTCCTTTGCAACTTCTTTTTGGGAAGCACTTTGCTGCAATTCTCAAGACAATTAAGTCAAGGTCTTCATCTTGCCAGTGTTCATTCACTCCTCAGGCCAATGCCTCTCACAGGCCTCAAGTTCCACTTTCACTATATTCACCCGAACGAGCACTGTTTTTGTGGGGTGGAGTGAGGTGGTGGTGAGAAGAACTGGATCAGCCTCAGTAGGCAGGCCTGTTGGTGGTGTACATAGGTCAGAATTTGAGTCCAGGGTTGGGCCAGAGCAGCTTTCTTTGGATTCAGAATATATACTAGAGTAACAGTTCAGTGACATATACATGTGCCACATGTGGCTATGTGTGCACGCACACACACATACAAAACGAGAGAGAGATTTATTTCAGAAATTGGTTCACACAGTTGTAGAGATGGGCAAGTTTCAAGTCTGTGGGTAAGATATCAGGCTGCCTGCTGCCTGCTGCCTCCAGTAACTGCGGGGTCAGGAGATCCCAAGATTGGATGTCAGAAGATAGGCTTCTGATTGAAGAGGTAAAAGGTAGGCTGCTGCTGACTGTATGAACTGACAGATAAGATGCCAAACAACAGGCTCAAGTCCAATGGGCCAGAGATCGACAAACCAATGCAGAATACAGACACTTCAAAAATAAAGCAAGTTTGTCCATAGGGTGAATTTATTTTGAAAGCATACCATGCACTGGAGGAGACCTTATAATGGGAAGCTAAGTCTTAATTGTGAAAGCATTGAGAATCTTGACCCAGCCAAACTGGCACAATACCTTAACTGTTGCACCAGGAGACTGCTGATATTTGAAATACCAGTGGACTAGGCTCCAGTACCACAGCAACATGAAAGCTCTTCTAGCCATCATTCCAACAGTCACTTTGCTCTGTCTTTAAAATGCCTGCTCACGTGTCTGCCTCAAACTGAAGTATTTTCTGCTCCAACCTCTGCTTCCTTTGACTTTATCCAAGAAGTCCTTTTATCTCCTCCTAGGAGGGGTTTCCTTCTCAGAAGACCACTAGCATTTGGGAGAGTTGTTCATGAGATTCCCAGGGAAAAATGCCCATGGGATGGGCACTGGACCAGGCTGAGGCCAAACCCTGCTTCTCTGATGATGCTTCCATCTCCTGATTTGGGAGAGTGCACATCTTCTGGAATTTCAAGGAGCTTTCAGTGCGGGTTCCTATACCTAGAGTTGATATGATTCAAGCTTCCATGCCAAATTAGGGACAGGGAATTGGTGAAACATTGCTCTCCCGTTCTTTTGGTGGTTTTCTATGCATTGTAAGTCAAATCAGGGTAGTTTTTGTATGTCCTTTGAGCAGCAGCACTTTGACTCTCTGTATTTTACTGATGGCAACTTTTCTTCAAGTGGTCCGACTTGTCCAAAGCCTTCAGGTTCAGCTTTTGTTCAGTTTGTTTTCAGCTGTGGAGATTTTCAAAGGGTGCATTCTTTCATCTACAACCTCAAACAAGGTCTTCCTTTGCCATGTACCTTTAAGATGGCCACAAGACTCGTGTACATGCCACACAATCCCTACCCACATCTAAAAGAATGGCATATATTTAAAGGGCGTTTTCATCCTGCCTCCAACCTGTGACATTCTAAGAAAGACTGGAGCTTCATAAGAAGAGGTATGTCAGTTTTTGAGTCAAATGAGTGGAAATTGATAGTCATCATTGTAGGAAGCTGATGCCCCTCTCTAAGAATCATTTTCACATATGTAGACGGTCCCTGGAGCCCCTGTGTGATGCATACAGCTAATAAATCTGGTTGCTAACTCAAAAGTTTGATATTGAGTCAATATAGAGGTACCTCAGGAGACAGTCCTGATTATCTACTTAAATTAATTATTGAAAACCCTGTGGAATACAGATTTACTGTGAAACAAACAGATCACGATGAATAGGTAACAATTCCATGTCAGTTGGTTTTTAATAATTACACTGTTGAATCTCTCATTGGTCATTATTACAAAGACACCAAAACAACAAGAAAATTAAAATATAGAGCTACTACATAGTACTTTCAGTGAATGGAGTTAGTACCATAATAAGGTATACATTTGTATTCCCATTATGCAGAGATTAAAAGTCAGATTCATGAAATTTTGTTTGTTTAGGTTTTTAGTGCTCTTTCCACATCAGCATATCATTCATTTATCTATTTTAAAGTTAGGTTCATTGGTATATAGTTAGCATGTAATAAAGTTACTCTTTTAAGTGTGTAGCTTTGAGTAACATAGAAAACCATGTAATCACTATCACAGTCAAGAGATAGATTTGATCAAAATAATATGATGCATAATATAATAATTATAGAACATTTCCCCAACCTCTAAAAGTTTCCCTTTGCCCCTCTGTAGCTGTCCTCCTGCCCCCAAACCTTAGTCACCGCTGATCTGTTCTCTTTCTCTTCAGTTTTGTCATTTTCAGAATGTCATATACATGGAATGATATACTATATAATTTTGAGGGACTAATTTCTATGATGTAGCATAGTATTTCTGAGATCTATCCAAGTTGTTACTTGTAGCAATAGTTCATTTATTTTTATTGCTGTGTAGTATTCTATGGAGGTAATAGTTTTTTAATGGTAGAATTCTTCCTTTCCCGATAGAAGACCCCGATTTAATATCTGGCCAATGTATGCAATGCACGCAAAGCTACAACCCAAGGAAAACCTTATGTATGCTATGATGGCAAACAGGTTTCATTGGGGATCTACTTCCAAAACATCAGCAAATAAAAGTCCTGTGGTTACCAATGATCTGGTCCACAACTAATCATGGGCATGGTGTGGGATTAGGAAGCCTTTCATTCTGTTGTGCATGAAGTTGCTATGACTAAGGGGGTGACTACATGCCACCTAACAAAGACAGAGTTTCATGATATGAATGCACAAGAGTTCACTCAATTATTCACCCACGGAAGGACATTCAGTTTGCTTTTAGATTTTGACAATTACGAATAGAGATATGATAAATATTCTTGCATAAGTTTTTATATAAAAGTCAGCTTTTATTTCTCTTGGTCTAACTCAGCAAGTGGAACAGCGAGACTGCCGGGTCATCTGATAAGATCATATTTCATTTTGTAAGAAATTTTCAAAAGTTTCCCAAATGATTGTGCCATTTTATATTCCCACCACCAATGAGTGACATGTCCAGTTGCTATGTATTCTTGCCAGGACTTGACATTATGATTATTATGATTTTATCCCAAACATCTCTCTCTCTCTCTCTCTCTGTATTTTGATTATTCTGTTATAGATAGGGCAGCTATGAGTCAAAACCAACCAGAAAGCACCCAAGAACAGCATCGTCAAAGTCATCTTTTGTTTCTGTGGACTTGTTTTAATTTTCTGCAGCTTCAACTTGAACAATTGATGATCTGTTCCACAATTGCCCCTGGTCTTATTTTAGCTGCTGATATTCAGTTTCTCCATTGTCTCCTCCCATAGATGTAGTCAATTTGATTTCTGTGTATCACATATGATCAAGTCTATGTGCATACTCACCCTTTTTGTAGTTCATAAAATGCCTTTGTGATGAAGAAGTCTGTAGTTTTGTAAAATTCCATTATGTGATCTCTTGCTTCAATTCTATCACTAAAGATATATTTTCAAACTTCTACTCCTTCCATTTTATTTCCAACTTTTGCATTCCAGTCACCAATAATTCTCAGTGCATTATTTCATCAATTTCAGACTGATGAAATTGGTAGGGTTCTTCAATTTCTTCATCACTAGATTTAGCTGTTGGTGCATAAATTTGAACAATAGTTGTGTTGGCTGGATTTATTTGCATGCAGACATGCATATGGATATTATCTTGTCCCAGACAGTATTGTGGATAGATCTTGAATAGCACTCTTTGACTATGAATATCAGGGCATTCCTTTTGACTCTGTCATTCCTGATATAATAAATCATCTGATTTTCTAATTCCAAATGGCCAACCATTTTGGTATTTAGGACATTGATATTTATGTGGTCGATTTCATTTTTTTTCCCATTTTCAATCAAGCTTTTAATGAAAAGATAGTAAAACAACAGCTTATATCCTTATCCAGTGAAATTGCACCCTTTTGATGAAGATTCAGAATTGCATTTCTCTTATTTGGGTAAGCTATGATGCAGGTCTAACTGGAGTTGATTACAATGCTTCAGGAACCTCAACTCACTTTTGAACTAGTGGCAACTGGGGCCAGTGTAGGGATGCAAATTTCTGGGAATGACATGACTCCTCTTCCAGCTCCAATTAAGTTAATTTCATATGTAATGACTTCTAATTGTTGCAGATTCATACTTTGTACATCTACAGTGTAATTATTAGTTGATGCTTGCTGCTGTTTCTTCTCATTTGAAGTCCCCATTAGCAAAAAAAAAAATCTCCTGAAAGCTTTACTTCTGAAGGCTTTACTCCATCTATGTCTTTATGACCAATTCTACTTTGAGAAGGCAGCTAGCCCTCAGTTACATTTTGAGTGCCTTCCAGCCAGAGGGCACCCTCTGCTGTCATTCATGAAGTTTTCAGTATCTGATAATATTTCACTGTTATTTTACAAAAAAAATCAGTGACTACTTCCTCCTCTGAAGTGGGAAGCCTGTTTCTTCTTCAAGTCTCTTCCTAGTCCAGAAACTCTGATGAAATCTGTTCATTTTGATGACACCAGTCTAAAATACCAGTAAGAAAGTTTCCAGAACTATGGAAACATACAGACAAATGCTGTGAAGAAGCTTGTGCTATTAGTAATTTATAGAAAACACAAAAAGCAACAACGAGGGATCATACAACTTTGAATAATTCGGCAAACCTAAAACGCTGGGTCATGTCAAAGCATGGTGGCTATGGGTTACAGAGCACTCACATTCTCTGCAGGACCATTATAATCTTCAGTTTGCCTTTTGGAGTTCAGACTCAACTCTTGTGTATATACCCAGAGTTAGTGTCATATAACCCTGCAGGGATGCACATTTAAAGATGTCAAAACAACATTGTTATTTTTAATCACAAGTTAAGGGTGAAACAGGTATGTGGACACCCACTTGGAGTATGTGTGCAACATTTAGAAGAAATGAACTTGATAAATACAGAGCTACATGATAAAGACCAAAAACATAATGCAGAAGGAGAAAAGGCAAGTTGCAGGAAAAAATCTGTAGCACAAATCATTCAGTTAATTAAATATTGCCCACATGTAGAAATCTTACATATTCTCTCATATTTGAGAAGAATCCATGCCAATGAAATTATATATACCAAATTTAACAATCAATTTGGGATGTTAGCTTGTGGTATAGCAGGTGGGGAAGAAGGGTTTGAAATAGACAATGGTTATCCAGGGGTTAAACATAAATAACCAAATCCAGGGAGGGTTATTGCATAAATAAGTAAAGAGACTGCACTCTCACTGTTTAGTGTAAAGAACTTGACTTCCCGCATACAAGTGTCAATCTCTCAAAGAAAAAAACAAACCAATGAAACTCCCATAAGACCTCAGTAAACTCACCAGCCAGGCAATCATTCAACAAAACTGTAAGTATAGATAAAAATTACTTAAGTAGTATTGTGGTTATATTTTATTAAACTATATATTTATGAATGAAATCTGGGCTGGATAGGTCAATGCTGAAACATCAATCATTATTTTCTAGGCAGTGGGCTTATGGACAATTTTTTATTGTTCTTTTTAAATCATTTTATTGGGGGCTTATACAACTCATCACAATCCATCCATCCATCCATCTCTTGTATACTAAGCACATTTGTACATTTGTTGCACTTATCATTCTCAAAACATTTGCTTTCTACTTGAGCCCTTGTTATCAACTCCTTATTTTTTCTCCTCTCTCCCCTATTTCTCATATACCTGTGAAAATTTATAAATTATTATTTTGTCATATCTTACAGTCTGAGGTCTTCCTTACCCCACTTTTCTGTTGTCCATCCCCCAGAGAGGAGGTCATATGTAGGTTCTTATAATCAGTCCTCACTTTCTACCCCTTTCTATCACTTTCCCCCCACCCTCCTGGTATCGCCACTCTCAGAACTGGTCCTGAACGAATCATCTGTCCTGGATTTCCTTTCTGGTTCCTATCTGTTCCAGTGTACATCCTCTGATCTAGCTGGATTTGTAACGTAGAATTGGAATCGTGATAGTGGTGGGGGGGGGCGTGGAGGACAGGAGAGGATGCTTTTATGAACTAGAGGAAAGTTGTATGTTTCATCATTGCTACCCTGCATGCTGACTGGCTCTTCTCCTCCCAGCAACCCTTCTGTAATGAGATGTCCAGTTGCCTACAGATAGAGTTTGGGTCCCCAATCTGCACTCCCCCTCATTCACAATGATATGATATTTTATTCTTTGATGCCTGATATCTGATCCCTTCAACACCTTGTGGTCACACAGACTGGTTTTCTTCAAGTGGACTTTGCTGCTTCTGAGCTGGATGGCTACTTGTTTACCTTCAAGTTTTTAAGAAACCAGATGCTGTATCTTTTGATAGGAACCATCAACTTTCTTCACCACTTTTGCTTATGCATACATTTGTCTTCAATGATCATCTTGGGAAGGTGAGCATCATGGAATGCCAGCTTAATAAAGCAATGTGTTCTTACATTGAAGGAGTACTTGAGTAGAGGCCCAATGACCATCTGCTACCTTAATACTAATCCTATAAATACACGCATGTAAATCTATTTCCCAATCATCATACATAAATATATTTACATGCCTGTATTTAGAACTCTATAAAATTCCTTAGTCTCTTAGCTGTTTCCTCTATTTCCATTTACTTTACTCTTGTCCTACTAACATGCCCAGCTTTCATTTGGGCTTCAGTGATTTCTCTTGCTAGTGTTGCCCTTGGTAAAGCCCTACCAGGCCTCTTACACCCTCATCTTTGGATCATTTGTTGTTCCCCCATCCCTGGGCTGGTAAACACCACCTCCTTTCCCCCTCCTTTCCCTCTCCCATGTCCCCCTGGAACCATCAGTCCCATGGCTTTCTCCACCAGACTGTTTATCCAACTTAACTTATCTAGATAGATCTGCAAATATAATAATATGGACTAAAAAACAAGACATAGCAAAACAAAGTGATAAAGCAAAACTACAACAGAAATAACAACAACAACAACAAAAAAGACAAATTGCACCCCCCCCTCTACACCCCGCCCTGTAAATAGTTCAAGGTATGTTAGCCAATCTCTATGAGTGTCCTCTAGTCAAGTCATATGGGGCACCATGCTCTGGCCCCAAAGTCTATATTTGGCACTCCCTCAAGATCCCCCTGCTCTATTCCCCCCACAGCTCTTCTGTATACCCTTAGGGTTTTGCCTGAGTGTGGTGCGGTCAGAACAGGGGAAATCCCAGCATTGTGTCTCCAGTGTTGCCCCCTCACCCCTTGTAGGCCATTGGTCAGTGAGGGGCATCCTGTCTCATAGTGGGGCTGGCCATATGGTCCTCTGTATGCATTGGCTGTTCTGAGCAGGGATATCGTACTCAAAGCTATGTGGGACAGGATGTGCTCCATTCTCTCTTTCTCCCCCTTCATCTGCTCCCATGTGCTTCAATCAGATCTGTCCCTCTACTGGAGATACAGCCTCAGTGCTGTCCTCTAAAGTAAATTCTTCTTGGAAGAGGGGTGACTGTCCATGCAGTTGGGAAGGGCCTTCAGATCCCCTCCACTGGCTTCTGCTCCCAACCAGCATGCTCCATTCACATCTCAGGTTGAAATCTGCTACCCCTCTTCCTGTAAAGATATAAACAATACCCTCCCCTTGGATGCTTAGTGTGCTATTTTCCCACTACATATTTCTATCTGTACCTCCCCTTCCTCCCTTTTTGTTGGCTACCATATGTACCCCTAGATTTGGTCTGGCCTCTACCATACTACCTGGACCTAATGCCAGGAGTGTTTGGGTACAGTGTTTTTTTCTTACACCCTTTTTGCATTATTTAAAAAAAAGATAAGCATGCCTCAATGGACTCATGTTGTACTTGTCCTTTGGTGTTTGGCTTGCTTCACTTAGCAAAATTTCCTTCAGTTCTTCCCATGAGGTGATATGCTTCATGCATTCATCACTACTTCTTAGTCATGCATAGTACTCCATTTTATGTATGTACCACAGCCTTTTAATCCATTTGTTTGTTGTTGGAAATTTAGGTTGTTGGACGTTTGTTATTGTGAACTGTGCCCTGATGAACATTGGAGCACAGATGTCTGGCCATAGTTTGTTTCTTGTCTCTTCTGGTTATATGCCTCATAGGGAGATTGCTGGATTGTATGGTAGCTCAATTTCCATCTGTTTTAGATATTGCCAAATTGATTTACATAGTGGCTTTACATGCCTATAGGCCCACCAGCAGTGTATGAGAGTTCCTATCTCACCACAGCCCCTCCACCACCTGTTGCTTTCTGAATTTTTGAATTGGGCTATTTTTGAAGGTGTTAGGTTGTATCTCATAGTTTTTTAATTTGCATTTCTCTTGTGGATAATAATTGGGAACATTTCTCATATGTTTATTGGTCATTCAGATTTTTTTCCCCTTGAAACTTCTGTTCAGGTCCTTAGCCCACCTCCTGAGTGGGCAGCTAGTTATTTTCTTATTGTAAGGTTGTAAAGTGTTACAGATTTTAGTAATAAGGTCTTCGTCTGATGTGTCATTGCTAAATATCTTTCCTAGTTGGTGGACTCTCTTATTATTCTCTTGGTGAATTCTTTTGATGTACACAATTAGTTGATCTGTAGTATATCACACTTGTCAATTTGTGACTCCCCTGTATGTGTTCTTCCCTGTTGATGATAGCCTATGAATTCCTTGTGCCAAGGTTCTCAGGTTTCTCTCAATTCCCACATTAATGTCCCTGATTGTTTGGGGTTTTACCTCAAGGTCTGTGATCCACCTTGAGTTTATTCTTGGGCATGGAATGAAGTAAGGGTCTTGCTTCATTTTTCTGCAGGTAGATATCCATTTTTCTCCCAGGACCATTTATTGAAGAAGGCATATGCTTCCCATTTGATATTTTTGGGCCCCTATCAAAAATCAGTTGTATGTATGCTATAATTCTGGATCTTCAGCTCATATCCATTGTTCTGAATATCTGTCATTATACCAGTCACTGCGGCTGTATGATAGGTGCTAAAATCAGGTAGAACAAACTTTCCCCCTTTGTCCTTCTTCTTGAGGAGGACAATTCTGCTAATTCTGGGCTTTTTTCCTCTCCACATGAAGTTGGTCATTAGTTTTCCCAATTCTTTGAAGAAGACTTGTGGTATTTGTATTGTTGTGGCATTACACTAAGATAGTGCCATGGGCAGAACTGATATCTTTACTATATTGAGTCTTCCAAGCCATGAGCATGGGATATTCTTCCACCTATTGAAGTCACATTGGTTTCTTATAATAGTGTTCTATAATTTTCCTTAAATTATAAATTTCTATAAATTGTTCTATAAGACTGTTCTATAAATACAGTCTTATATTTTTTATCAGGTATATCCCTAGATATTTCAAGCTGTGCTTGGGAATTGCAAAGGGTACTAACTTTTTAATGGACACTTCTGTGATCTTGTTTGATGTGTATAGCAGTCTGATAGACTTCTGTTTGCTGATCTTGTATCCTGCCACACTGTCATATTCTTCCATCTTTTCCAACAGTCCACTTGTGGAGTTTGGGGGATTTTTGATGTATAAAATCATATCATCTGTGAATAATAATTTCACCTCTTCCTTCCCCAGATAAATACCTCTGATGTCTTCTCTTTGCCCTTTGTTATTAGCTAGGACCTCTAGTGCGATGTTAGCTAGGAGTAGGGACAAAGGGCATCCTTGTCTGGTCTCCCTTTTCAGTAGAATTATTTTTGCCTTTTCTCCATTGGCTACTACATTGGTGGTTGGTTTTTCTTAAATAGCATGTGTAATATTGAGAATTTTACCTCCTTTTCCCATCTGCTTGAGTGTGTTAATCAGGAATGAGTGTTGGATGTTGTCAAAACCTTTTTTTCCCATCAATATTATCATGTTTTCTTTTAATTTTTCCTGCCAATGTGGCTAATAAAACTTATGGTCCTTTGTATGGGGAACAATCCCTGGTATGAATTCCACTTGGTTATGGTGAATTACTTACTTTATCTGCTTTTGTAATATATTGACTAGTATTTTATTAAGGATTTTTGCATCAATATTCATTGAGGGTATTGGTCTATAGTTCTCAATTCTTGTGGAATACTTACCTGGTTTCAGTGTGAGAATTATACTGGCTTCATAAAAAGAGTTTGGGAGTTTGCCATCTTTTTCTATGTTCTGGAATAATTTGTATAGGATTGGTGTCAGTTCTTCCCTGAATGCTTGGTAGAATTCTCCTGTGAAGCCATGTGGCTTGGGCGATTTTTTTTTGTTGGTAACTTCTTAATAATCTTGCCTATTTCTTCCATAATTATGGGGCTGTTGAGGTTTTTGACATCCATTTGGGATAGTCTAGGGAACGATTGTGTTTCCAAGTATCTTCCCATCTTCTAATTTGTTGAATTTGTTAGAGTACAAGCCTTCATAGCACCATGTAATAATCCTTTAAATTTCATTGTGGTCTGTTGTAATGTCCCATTTCATCCCTCATCCTTGCAATTTACCGTTGTTCCTTCCTTTCTTTGCTTAGACTTGCTACCAGTCTATCAATTCTGTTAACACTTTCAAAGAACCAACTTTTCACTGCATTAATTTATCCCATAGTTTTCTTGTTTTTCCTCTCCTATATCTCAGCTCTGATTCTAACTATTTGCTTCCTTATATTATTAATAGGATTATTTAGTTGCCTCTACTCTAATTGGAGTAAGTTTTGTGCTAGCATATCAACCACAAGTCTCTTTTCTTCATGTGTGCACTTATTGTTATCAGTATTCTTCTGATAAATGCCTTCATTATATCCCAAAGGTTTTGGTATGTTGTATTTTCATTCTCATTGGTTTCTAGGAACTTTCTGATTTCATCTATTATCTGGGCCAATACACACTCTTTTTGCAATAGAGAATAATTCATCCTCCAATTGTTTTCCCTTGTTTTCTTCATCATTCTTTAGTTGATTTCCAGCTGTGTTAGTCGGGTAGACTAGAGGAACAAATTTCATAACACGCATATAGATATAAGGAAAAGGTTTATCTACAAGAGGAACAGGACAGTGAGCCCAGTCCAGTTCAAAGTCATAAGTCTGATATTAACCTATATGCCTGAAATCAGTCATTAAAGTCTCCTTCTGACTCACGAAGTCACAGGTGAGTGGGTGCAGAATCCCAGAGCTAGCAGGGGTCTCCACATGGCTCTTCGATTCCAGGGATCAGGGTCCATCAACAGCAGAAGCAACTCATCACTTGTAGAGGTCTCCATGTGACCACCCCAGCTTCAGAGGTCTGGCTCCATCAGGGCAAAATCGTGGGGTCTCTCTGCCGGCTCCTCCAGCTTCTCGGACACTGCCAGCTTGTCTTGTCTGTGATTCACCATCTCTGAGACTAACTCCCAACAACTGGAGAAGATACCTTCTCATCTTCATGAGGAAAATATCACAAGATTTCCCAGAAGTCTCAGGAGAAAGCCATGCCCATATAGAAGCCTCATTGGCTACTCAATGGCTATCTTCAGATTAACAGGCTAGACTCCACCCCTACATTTCAATCATAAGATTAACATAAGCACATGATTGCCACAGACCACCTCTTGTTAATTTTATACTTTCACATAGCTCCGTAACCATATGTAACCTTCAAATAAACAATAAAATCATATCTATACCTAACAGGATAAAACTAAGATGCATACAATTCAACATGTGTCACCATCAGTTAAAAACAATATTCTATAAGTGAACAAAACAAAAGATATCCTGTGCCTGACAATTGCAGTTAAAAAATACCTAAACCTTGATCCTATAATCCTATGAATATATATTCCACCACTTATAAGAGTTTGCAAGCCAACCACTTGTGCCTTTATTCCCCCATTTTGGGTATCTAATTTCTATATTGCCCTCTTACACCAACCCAGTGCTCTAAGGAAACAATCATATCTTTCAACGTGAAGAATCTTCATTCCAGTTGGAAACTCGTGAAGTGTGTGTGTCTTTTAGCAAAGTCAAATCAGGACAGGCCATCCACAAAGTCAGCAATGATATGCACCATGTCAAAGATTTAAATCGCTTCTCTTCTTCTGATTGGGTTCTGGTCAACTCAGTGTGAGCTTTTCCACTTAGGCTCATCACGGTAGCCTTTCTTTTAGACCAAGGTCCCATCACATATTCTCAACGTGCCTACCTCTCTCATGCTAGGTCATGAACTTCAGACCAGTCAACCGCTCTCGTCTCCTCTATTTCCTGTGAACCAAGTCCCCGGGTGTTAGTGGCCAAAGTCAACCCAGCTCTTTATTGCCGCATTTCTCCTGTTTTCACTGACAAGCAGTAAATCTGGGTGGTCACCTAACAAGCATTTCAGCTTGCCACAAGTTTCCTTAACATTCAGACCCAGAGAGGAGTTATCTTCATGGTTCCAGATTCCTTCGCTTTTGAAGACAATCACTAATCAGGACTTTCCAAGGAAATTGACTCTATCCTTCTTTATTTGTGAATCTGACCTTCTCTTAGAATACAAGAATCCTGAGTACTCCAAAAGACTGGGTGGGGGTAATTTCTTCAGAGAAGTCTTTTCAGGTATGGCCTAACCCCATCTAAGCACAAGATGGGGTTAATCTCTTCAGAGATGTCTTTGACTCTAAGTCCTAAACCCTCTAGAGGTCACTGCTTGGCTTGAGGTAACTGGATTTGCAAACTCTTTTCATACTTCCCAATAAACATTTCTATGACTCCTTATATTTACAATAATAGGCATAAGAAATCAGTATAAATAGCATAGTCAGAAATCAAACTTAATTCTTAAACAGTCAAGGTCAATTCTTATTAAGCTTATCTATATCCTTATCTAAACTACTGTTTACACAAAAACATGGAATTTGGTCTCTGAAGGCATCAAAACAGATCCCTGCTTTGGATCAGGCATTTTGACCTTCTTAGGTTCTGAGACACTCAAATGGTGGCTTTTACCCCTGAGCTCAAGATATACATTAACAGTATTCATCTTATATAGGAATAACCAAAGACAGCATCCAAACAGAATAATCCAAACTTTAACTTCCCATATTGTTTCCAGAAAATAACTCAGTAAACTGCAAGGACAATTCTGACTTCTGGCTAGCCCAAGAAGTAACAGTACCATGAGGCACAAGTCAAATAAGCTTCTACTTTCTATCTTATGATTTGTTCCTCTAGTACCCCACTCCTGGTACCATAATGTGTTAGTCTGGGTAGACTAGAGGAATAAATTTCATAGATACACATATAGATATAAGGAAAAGGTTTATAAACAAGAGAAACAGAACATTGAGCCCAGTCCAGTTCAAAGCCATAAGCCTGATATTAACCCATATGCCTGAAATCAGTCCATAAAGTCTCCTCGTGACTCATGAAGTCACAGGTCAGTGGGTGTAGAATCCCGGCGCTGGAAAGGGTCTCCATGTGACTGCCCCAGCTTCAGAGGTCCAGCTCCATCAGGGCAAAGCCGTGTGATCTCTCCGCCGGCTCCTCCAGCTTCTCAGATGCTGCCATCTTGTCTTATCCATGATTCATCATCTCTGAGACTAACTCCCAACAACTGGAGAAGAAAAACTCTCATCTTCATGAGGGAAATATTGTGAGATTTCCAGAAGTCTCAGGAGAAAGTCATACCCACATAGAGGCCTCAATGGCTATCTCCAGATTAACAGGCTAGACTCCAACCCTATATTTCAATGATAAAATTAGCATAAGCACATGACTGCCACACCAGCCTTATGATACTGTGATTGGAAAGAGATATCTGTACTATCTCCATGTGATAGAATTGATTCATATTTGACTTGTATCCCAGCATGTGGTCTATCTTTGAATATGTGCCATTTGGGCTTGAAAAGAATGTGATTTTTTTTTTCATTTAGGTGAAAAGCTCTGAAAGTATCTACCAGGTCAAATAATCCAATCATATTGTTTAGATCTGTTGCCTTCTTGTAGAGTTTCTTTCCCAATGATCTGTATTTTTCAGAGTGCTGTGTTAAACTACCTACTATAATTGTTGAGCCTCTGATTTCTTTTGTTTATTTGTTTTTTGGAGGCCCAGCCTTGCTCCTGGAGAGATGCTGCTGGATTTGAACTGCCAAGCCAGTGGTTTGTAGTCCCACACTCAGCCACTGTGCCACTGAGGCTTAGCCCCTTGAGCATGTGATTTCTTTTATCATCTTTTGAAGTGTTTGATTTACAAATTTGGAGGGTCTCTCATTGAGCATGTATATATTTGTTATGTTCACTGGTTCTTGGTCTATCATTCCCTTAAATATTATATAGTGCTCCTCCTTGCTTTTGCTATAGCCTGTACCTTTGGGTCATTTTTTTTTTCAGATATTAAGATAACTACCCCTCTTTTTTTCTTGTATTACTGCTTGCTTGGTATATTTTTCTCCATCCTTTAATTCTCAACTTGTTTTTGTCTGCAAACTTGAGATGAGTCCCCTGTCGGCAGCAGATCATGGGTTGTTTTTGGAGTCAGTCTGTTAGCCTCTACCTTTTAATGCCCGAGTTCAGGCCATTGATATTCATTGTCGTTACATCCAACTGTCAATTCTGTGATGTCATCTTGTAACTTGTGTGTTGGAAGTTTTCCTACCTACCTATCTTATTCATTTGTGTTGTGTGTGTATTTCATTCTTTCCTTCTTTCCACTATTGCTATCTTGGGGGTTGTTTTCTCTTAGTCACTCAATGGATGGAATTGTTCTATGTGATAGTCTATTTGCTCTCAGGGAGTGTGGCTCTTCTGTCCATACTAGATCTGTAAGCATCTTTTGTAGGGCTAGGTTTTGTTTTATGTATTTTTTGAGTTTTTTCTTATCTGGAAAGACCCTTACTTATCCATCTTTCTTAATAGATAATTTGACCAGGAATAGTATTATTGGATTTAGATCATTTTTCTTCAGTTTTTTGAATATGTTGCTCCATTCCCTCTTCTTCTTCATCGTGTCTGAACCTACTCTTATTTGGGTACCTTTATACATGGCTATTTGCTTTTCCCTAGCTACTCTAGAGATCTCCTTTTCCTCATAGTTGGATAATTTAACTGTTATGTGTCTTGGTGGCTTCTTCTTTGGATTCAGTCTGGTTGGTCTTCTTTCAGGCTCCTGAATGGTTGCTTGATTTTCATTTACTAAGCTGGGGAAGTTTGCCTCTAAGAATTCCATTGCTATTTTCATGATTGACTTCTTATTGTGGTATGTTCTGGTAGTGCTATTATTCTAATACTGTTCTTCATAGTAGCAGACATTGCTCTTGGGTTCTTGCCTCTCTGATTGATGACTTTTCACATTTGTTGAGGTTTGCTTAGTTACTCTCTAGGTCACTGGTGTGATTTTCTGTCTCCTCATGTCTGTTGTCAAAGTCTTTCAATTTCCCCCTGGATTTTGTTATTTCATCCCTCAAGTCTTGTATTTCCCTTTGATGCATTTCCTTTATCTTCTCTATCACTTTATCCTTTTTCTGTATGTCTCCCTCATATCTTGTATAACTCCATGCAGCATTCTGAAATTTTTTTTCAGTGTCAGGTTAATATCTGTTTTTATCCACATTGTTAGGTTCATGACATCTTCCCTCATTGTCTTCTGTTTCCCCTGCTTTTATTGTTGAGGTTTTTGGGGCTGGTTGCTGTTTATATGGTGTTTTAGAGGATCCCAGAGCCATCTTTCAGAGTCAAAGAGCACCGGGCTCTCTTTTAGGATTCTTGTATGAATGATTCTATAAACTACCTGTAGGTAGCTGCACTGAGAGGTTGCAGCTTCCTGTGGTTTTACTCTTACCCTAGCCAACCAGTATTCTGTTATTTAGAATGTGAATTGGATACTCCCTTCATGAGATGCTGGTGGAGTGGTTGAGGACCCACAAGGGTGGCATTTCATTGGCTGATCTCTATGTAAGCTGTAGTGGTTTGTCCCATGGTGCTTGGAACATGTCAGGTGGCATGTGGTGTTTCCCTCTGCAACTGGCATGCTGTTGAGGGTATACCCGCCTTGGTCTATGGCAGGCAGAATTACACTAATCTGAGTGATCGCGGTGGAGGTTGGGCAAATTTTCCCAGAGCAGTGTGGAGCATCACCCGTTGTGGCCAGAAGTTCTCTCATTCACTTTTAGGGTCTTGGGGTTTAGGTTGGACTTCTCTGCTGCTTGACGGGACATCTTTCAGCTGTTTGGGATATGGAGGAGGACTGGTGTGATTTTCCCAGCTGCATGCAAATCCAACAAAAGTGGGTGAAATATATCCCAATTGGGGCTTCAGAGTTGCTCTAAATGGAGGGTTGTGGTCTGGAGGCCAATAGTGACTTGTGGAAGCAAAGATAGGGAGAATAGAAGAAAGATAGAGAGAGAGGAGAAAATAATGACAAGAGTAAAAATATCAAACAAACTTATACTCACCCATGAAAAATCTGCAAAGACAAAGCAAAAATAAAAACAGTCAAAAAAAGAAAGCAACAAAAAAAGGACAATTGACTCGGCTGAGACTGTGGCAATAATGAGAGAAGGGATAGACCAAGAGGAGAAAAGAAGAAAAAGTGAAAGAAAAAAATACAGTGAAGAAGATAAAAAAACAGAGGTGAGCATCATGCCAGGCCATGTGCAACATTGTCACAAGGGCCATGTTGTAGCTTTCCCCACTGGATGGGCAGAGTTGCCCAAGGCAGAGGGAAGAGGGCTGGGTACCACCATGTTATGTGGGAGGAAAGAGAGGGAGAGGAGAGAAACAGAAAAGAAAAAAGAGTGGAGAAGAAAAAAGAGAGAAAAGAAAGGAAAAGGAAAGAAAGAGAAAGAAGGGGAAAATACAACTGTGTTAAGATTGACTGTGATGATAAAGAGAGATGAAAAAGAGAAAGAATAAAGAGATAGCTGATCTCTGATTGTCTGAATGTGGGGCTGAAGGGTTTTAAACTCCATCCCAACATGGCAGGTTGGTGGGCCCTTTTAGTGCAGGGTCCCCGTTGTGCTGGGTGGAATTATCTTACTTGGCAAGATCACCTTAGGCCTAATGGATGTTTCCTCAGCAGCAGGGAGGGCTGTCCCAGCTCCCTTGTGTGGTGTGCAGCACTCTCACAGAGGGCACACTTCGGTTCCCCCTGCTCTTTGGGTTGAGTTGCTCCAGGCAGCAGGTAGTGGTCTGTAACCTGGCAGTGCTGTATGAGAGGCAAGAAAGGGAGAGAAGAGAAAAAAGAGAGGAAAAGAAGAAAGAAGAAAGAAAAAGAGCAGGGAAAAAACCCAAATGGGCTGCAGTGGAAAAGATAGAAATGTGAGGGAATAAAGAGAGAAGAAGAGTGCTAAGTAAGGAGATGACTGAGGCTAGATTGCCTAATTGCGGGGCTCGAGGAGTATGAACTCTGCCTCAAGGTAGCGGTGGTATGACTGCTCGGGGTAGGGTTCTGCAGGTGCTGGGGGGGGGGGGTTACCCTTAAAGGCAAGATCAAATCAGAGACCAGGCAGCAGTTCCCAGAGAGGTGCTGAGCGCTGGACTTCACTGGTGTACCTGCCTGTGCAGCATGTAGCACTGCAGCAAGTGGTCTGTGTGGAAGGTGTTCCCTCAGCCCTGTGCAGGGCCCCAGCACAGGAAGGACCTCCCCAACTGTGTGTAGAATCAGTGAGCGAGCAGCTGAGCTTATTGTTCTAGCTAGATTGCTGACACCCTAAGAGCTCAGAGATATTTATTTATTTATGTATTTATTTATGTATTTGTCCTACCTCTTCAGCTAGGGCAGAATTACATCACGCTGGCCCTGGGCCTGGGCTCTGAAGCTGTGCTCAGTTAGAAGCTGAGACTTGGACCAGAGCTTTTTTGTTATACTGAAAGCTCCCAGGCA
This sequence comes from Nesogale talazaci, assembly GCA_004026705.1. NCBI lineage: Eukaryota > Metazoa > Chordata > Mammalia > Afrosoricida > Tenrecidae > Nesogale > Nesogale talazaci. Next base: position 90,902 of record PVJH01003713.1, on the reverse strand, counting down.
TTGTAGCTCATTTCTGGAATTTCTTAGCATGGGTTCCCTTCTTATGCAAATTTATGTTAAGGATCTCCTTCTACCTTCTACCTTGCAGTTGAATGCTGATCCTGGAATTTGCAGTTTTTACCAAGAAAATATCCCCCCCCCCTTTTTTTTTTATGTCTTGGGCTTATGATGTGCTCTGACTTGGGGGCTGTCAGGCTGATCCCCAGAGTGCGTGATTCAGTTTATGAAGGAAGTTGTTTTCTTCTCTGCCAACCATAACTGAATTCTCCCCCTCGACTATGACTATCTACTTATTATCTGCCAAACCGGGACCTGATGCAGGTAACTTCCTGCTTTTTCTTCTACACCAACTCAATGGCTACCCACTGACCCTGCTCCCCAGGCTATGAGCTCTAGGCAGCTAACAGTGCTGGGAACTCTGATGTGGAGATTCTCCTTGTGTCTGGGATTATGTCCCCTTTTGGGTGTCAGCCTGGAGTACTTGTCATTCTCTGTGGAACTAGGGTATGGGCCGTGCTTCAGCTGGAACCCATAAGCCCAGAATGCTGTCTAGAGGGATTTAGTGCGTTCCTGGTTTGCTTTGTGAGTGGAAATCACCAAAAAGCAGGGTTTGGAACAGACCGTAGTACCCTAGTTCTAATTTCAAGACTCCACTTCCCAGTCTCCTTCATCTTACCACCCAGCCTTCTGGTCTGACCGCAAGCACTCCAGGCAGGAGAGTCTGGATGCCGTCTTCTTCCATCCCCTTTTAATATTCTTAATATTTTGTTTCTTCTCAATTTTGATCCTGAGTATACATGGTTTTTGTGAAAAGAAAATGAATTCTGAGAATCAAAGTGTGTGTGAGAGAAAAGCCAGGAGCACACAGAATTATGGACATAAAGTATGAAAAAATTTGTTAGCTTAGATGTGTGACTTTGAGCTAACTTTTAATCAGGGTTTGCAAGTAATGTGTACTCTAGGCTGAAAATAAAGCATGACATATTTTCTCAATATAGTAGCTAAAAACAGAACTCTGATGAAACTTACTCTGTGTATCTGTCCAACTGGTTGCTGCCCTGTGATCATCATGTGTTGCCTGGATTACAGACTTAATATCCATATCACATGGGAACCATGTGGTTAGAGGCAGCTTCATGCAGGCTTCAAGACATTCTGAAGTCGTTTTGGAGCTTCCTCCACTTCACTTCTGAAAAACAAATAAAAACAAACCAACCAAAATTTGACAACTGTAAAGTAAGAGTGACAAAGGAGCTTTCCCAAGATTAGCTTGCTGGTAAAAACCTTTAGCTCCTGTATGTTTAATTCTACAGTCCTGGGTTTCTGGGCTTATCCACATTTTGCCTATGCACACTTAGTGAAGAGCTCCTTTAAGTTAGCTTGAAGGTTTGAATGGTCTTTTTGAGGATAAAGTCTTTGAAAGATACTGAGAGTGAATTAAACAATACCGAGAATGTAAAAATGAGCAAGATTCATTTCAAACGTGGTACAAGGAAGTTGTGATTTAAAATGCAGAAGACTATGCTTCTATAAATACTGGTGAAATAGTACCTGATTCTCTTCCACTTACTCATTTTTTTCTAAAGAGGAACAACATTAGATCTTTAAGATGAACAAATAGGTTTTGAGGCTAATGGTTGCATTTCACCTCAACTTTAAGCTACCTAACTGTTTTGGCCTGGTTGAATTCTTAACTTATATAAAGAAAATGAGACACTCATCTCTTTTTGTAACTGTATGTCTGTATAAGGAGCAGGGAACAGTGTGTGACATAGATTGCGTCAATATGTTAGTCATATCGAAATCAGAATTTAAAAAAAGTCTTCCTCATTTGCACTGTTTTCAGATTCTTAGAGGAACCATCTTCAATAGGAACTGAACTGAATTAATACTGTATCCTGTCTGACACTTAATTTCATCAGGAAGTGTTGTAACAGAACTCTTTATTGCTGTGCAGCATTCTGAATTCAGGTCTGCTTTTCTAAAGCATGGAATCAGAAGACATTGTGAAGATTGAAAACAAATCACAGGATTTAAGTTCCAACAATGACGATCAGTCTGATTTTGAGCAACTTAATTCCCCACGTGGAGGACAGTCCACTGGCCCGAATGTTCTCTGGGAGGTGGTAGAAGAGAAATTTCTAGAATATAAACAGGTGGCTTTCAGGACACCATATGAACGCAAGAAGAGTCTGCTGAATTTTCTCTCCCTGTTCCTAAAGGTGGGTATTCTGATTTTTAAGACTGGGCAAAGCAGTTCTTGTGGGCTAGGGAGGGGGCCACTTATGGCATCCATTGGAATTTGAATTTGAATTTGGTGGCTTTACTGTCATCAAAAGTAGCATTTGATTGGTTACTTGGAGGTGATGTTATGCTATTTAATAAAGATGGCAGGCAAGAGTCATTTTCCAGGGCAGCAGGGTGCTGGGGAAGCTTAGTCAATCACTTGACTCCTAATAACAGTATCTCTTTGGTTAAAACTTGTATTAAAAAATTCATCTGTTGAATGTCAATCTCAGCTTGGGAGCTAGACTAAAAAGACCAGGTTCTTTGAGAGCTAAGAAGGAATATGTGTTCTAATATAGGATACCCCGAGGTTACTAAAAATAGTTGGTGTGGAGTTGACTTCAACTCATGACAACCCCGTGAGTATCCGAGTAGAATTTTGAATAGCTAAATTTTTTTGGGTTTGATCATTGGGCCTTAAAAAGATAAACCATGGCACCACTAGGTGGACTTGAACTTCTGTTTCTTCTGTTAGCTATTGAATATTTTACCTCTTGGCAATCACAGAAACTGCTCTTGAAATTGCTGGCATTGTCAAACTCAGGGAAGTCAGTGCCATAGACTGGGAGCACCACACAAATTTGCATAGAATTGTGCCAGGAATGCAGAATGAGATCCAATCAGGAGGGAATCACTAGAATCAACACTCCCTTTATTGGGTATGGCACACTTAAGGAACACCACTAATCTTCTGGATTGGCACTCAGACTATTGGAGTTAGTGGCAGTTAGGAGCAGAATGAGTATGAAAGATTCTCTCTCTTTTGTCTTGGAATAGAGCTCTTGCTTGTGAGCTTGAATATATTCAAGTGGACCTGTAGAGCTAAATTTGTATCTTTTTATGAGAACTTATTTTTTAGTTGATTGTTGGTCTAGCCCTGGAATTTATTTGTATCCATGGCAACCCACATGTGTCAGAGTAGAATAGTATTATATATGGTTTTTAGTGGCTGATTTTTGTACAAAAAACATTCATCAAAATAATGAATTGATTGAAGGTAAATTACCTGAGTGAGATAAATGGGTAACATACTTCGTTGATGGTTTGCGTCTCCCCAGAAACATTTCAGAAACAAGTCCTGGTGGTGTGCTTCCCCCACAAAAATCAGCCACTGAAAACCATACATAATACTATTCTACTCTAACACAGCCATCTCATTTCATATTGGAAAACTGGGACACAGAAGAGACAGATTAGGAGAGGTAACTTGAGTTACTCATCCCTATCCTTACCCGCCAGTGTTAGAACCACAGCTTCTAGGAGATGGCTCAGGCTAACTCAAGTGCCCTTATTAACTCTACCTGATGGAAGGAACTATTTGAGTCACCCCCAATGTTCATTGCAATTCACAGAGTGGCTGGCCCTGAACTCTATTGTTCACTTCTGGGATGTTTTTGTTTTGAAGACAAGTCTGTGCCCAAGAGTTAGGACTTGGCTCTTCTTGGCTCTTCCATTTCAAGAGTTTCTAAGTCCTTCACTATGTCAAAGGCTTTAAAACAGCACCAAGAATGTATTTTCTCAGCTTGCAGAGATTAAAAATGAATAAGAAAATTTAAGTTCTCCTGCAAAACCTCATTTGACAATTTACCTGACAGTTTTGATAGACGTGGCTAATGGCATTCATGGTAATCCCTGGATGGATATGGTAGGACGTCTACTCACAAGAAAAATGACCTTGGGTTTTCCATTTTACCCTGGCACCTATTCCTTAATACCTTTTACCCAGTCCACTTCACTTATTTATATTATCTTACCAAATAACATGGGGACTTGTGTCCCCAAACTAGCAGTTTCTGTTAGAACTGCTGGAGGCTCACATTTATTGAGAGGTCCCTGGAAAGCGATGCCTGATTATCTATATCTAGAAATACAGTCATTGAGAACATATTGCAAGACCGTTCTACTCCGATATACTACACATAGCATTGCTATGAGTGAGAGTCAGCTCCGTAGCAAATAATAAGTTAGATCTGAATCTTGCCTTTTATCTTGGCCTTATCCCAAACGCATGTGATAACAACTGGCAGGGCTCTACTCCTGGGGTTGAACACTGAGCCATTTGAGCCAAGCACCCTGGGGCTTAGGTTGTGGCTCCATCACTTTTCAGTGGTGTTTTGTGAAACATATTGCTAAATATTGGTAAGTCTCAGTCTCCTTATTTAAAGTGGGGTCAATTATACTTTTCTGGACTGCTGTGAGGGAGGGATAGTTGGATATTTTACCATCAGCCTCCAGAACATGGACTGAATGTGTGCATATATATTTGAAATCCGTTGCTGAATTTCCCCTAACTGCTGGCACAAACTCCTTATCTTAGAATCCTGCAAGCCTGCCTCTGATGAATTATTTAGAAGTATAATATTTTCTTAAGCTTTGTATTCTTTCCTTAATCCTGCAAGTCAGTAATCTGTTGATTCTATTAAGTTGCAACTAATAAACTTTCCGAAGCTAGAGTCTTTAGGCTTTGTAGTTGTGTTTTGGTGGTGGAAGGGAATGTGGGAAAGAAGAAGATGAAGCTTTGTTTTCTAGGGGTCACCACTACCATCAGTTGTTCTTGAATTTGACACATGCGCCGCCATAAAAGTCAGAGGAAAACAGTGCTCAAAAACCCACCCCTCACTGCCATTGAGGTCTTTCAGCTGGTAGCGAAGTGCTTATTCATTACACTACCATGAATCCTTAACTGCTAGATACCCGCAAAACCCAGACTCACTGCTATTGGGTGGATCAGAATACAGGAGAGAGTGAACTGTTTCTGAGACTTCACCTCTATATAGGAATAAAAGATCTCCTCTCTTCTGCAGAGGAGCTGCTGACTTCCAACTGCTAACCTTCTGCATAGCATCCAACAAGCATCTTGCTAAACTGCTCAAGTGGGTTTTCAAAGGTTGTACTTTTTTTCTCCAAAACCATTTTATAAGGACCTAATCCAGACAGTGTTCCACATTTCAATCACATCAAGCACTATCGTACAATTGCTACCACAGTTTCAAAACATTTTGTTCCTTCTTGGGCTCTGCTACGAGCTCCTCCTACCCCCTAACCCACAGGAACCTTTATTCTACTTGTTGTCCCTATTGGTTCTTCAATCCTGTGTTTCAGATACCCCAAAACATAAAAACATATGACAATGATTCAAGAAGGCTATTTAAAATGACACTGTATCAGAGGTAAATCCCAATACGAAAACAACAACGAGAGAAAATATTGAAACCAGATCAGGCCCAAAGTGTATCAGAGTGGGGCAAAAGTGACAAGGTTTTAACTGTACAAGTCATGTATATCATTTTGATATCTTTTCGTCATCTATCCAATATTCTCTGTTTGGTCACCAGCTTATTCCCATCCATCAATTATGGTTAGAGTGAAATCATCAGAGACTTATTTCCTGTGTAGCTCTTGCAAAAGTATATTGGATTTCCACTGTCATACATAACCTTCTGCGAACCACAATCTCAAAACTTAGACCCTGATACTGTTCCCTCTTTTGGATTTGGATTATCTAATTTGCAATCCTTGGGTCACAGATGTCGGTGTACTTCTTCCATGGAGGTTTAGTTACCATCTCACTTGGCTAGCTGCTTGTTTTGAAGCAAGCTTTGAAGATTGCAGATGCTATGCAGATGCTATCGATCTGGTAGCCATGCACCATATAATTTCGTCACCCCACTTTTCTATAGTGCCCATATCTTTATTGTTTGTACCACAGTATGTCCATTACGTCTGGAGAAGGAATGAGAACTATCTTAGTGCTGATGTTGCACAGGGACATCCCATCATTATAGATATGGAGAAAGCGAATATTCTGGAAATTGTTGAAGAAACCAAATCTGTTGCTGTCAAATCAACTCCCATTCATGGCAACTCCATGTGTGTCAGAGCACAACTGTGTTTTTAATCAAACGTTGATTTCCAGGCCCTTCTTTTGAGGCAGTTTTCAGTTAGCAACTGAATATTTGAAATATTTAGTTCAAGATAAGCAGGTAGTAAAGTAGAAATTCCCTTGTAAATTTTGCAAAATCCCTCCTGGATTAACACAAACAACCTGAGAGGTGGAATACATGGGGTGGGGGAGGGCAGATCTGTAAATGTAATAGATTAGAGATAGTTCAACTATGTTCAAAATCTTCCTTTCCAGAGGATTCCAAGTATATATCCCCTCCCCTTGAATCTGAATGGGTGTGTGTGACTCTGGGCTAATGGATTCAGCCAGTTTCTAGGTCCAAACATAAAAAGAATCAAAACTTCCTCTTCTTTTCCCTTGTAATACTTTTAGTACCCAGTTGTTGTAAGGAAACTTAAATATCCATATATAGATGTGGAGAAGAACCCAGGCACATGACCTTGAAGTTGTTCTAGCTACCTGGAGCCAGTATCAACTTACTAGCCATATGAGTCGAGTTATCATAAATAAGAGCATAGCTGTCCCAGCTGAAAGGAATGAAGAAGAGAAAAACTGTCTATGTTAAGTGCTGCCCAAATTTCAGAGCTATGAGTGATATAAATTATTTTTGTGATGACATATTGGACTATGATTTGCACAATTGACATTCAAATCCACCAGCAGCTTTGAGGGAGAAAAGTGGGACTTTCTTCTCTTTTAAACAAGTTTAGTCTGGGAAAATCACAGGACAGTTCTACTTTGTAGTGTCAGTATAGATGCTCTGGCAGTGAGTTTGTTGCTGGTATCTGCTATGGCGCAAAATTTGGAAGTGGTTTGGTAGAGTGTCCTAAGAGGACAGTGAGGGCAAATACCAATTCCCATCGACACTTAATTTTAATGCACATTGCATTGGAATTTGAAACAAGGCTAAAAATCCACCCATTACCTAGTGTTAAAGGATAGGATTAATACTAGATTGATTGTACTTAGAAGTGTGTGTGTGTGTGTGTGTGTGTGTGTACACAGGTAGGTGTTCTTAAGCTAAATGCTCATTCACTGATATAGCATTCATAGCATTGCATCTGCCAGATATTCTCATGAAAATCAAGTGTGACTAAATGTGCACTTTAATAAAGATATTCTTTCAAGGTGCCACTGGGTGGATTTGAATCTTCGATATTTTGTTTGCAGCCAAGCATTTTAACTGTTTGACCACTCAGTCACTTGGTCACTCATCCCTCATTCATTTAATTAGTCAACTCTCACTCACTCACTCACTCACTCGATCCCTAACTCACTCATTTGCTCTCTTACCCACTCATTCATTGCCACTGAGCTATTTCTGACTCACAGGGACCCTGTGTAGGACAGGTAGAACGGACTCTCTGGTTTTCTGAGACAGTCAGTCTTTAAGGCAATAGAAAGCCTCTCTTTCTCAAGGTTTGACTGCACAGGGACTCCCAAATAAGATGATCAGTGATTATTTTCACTTTTGGTGCCTGAGGAAGACAGCAAGGGTAAATACTAATTCTTGTCTACCCCAGATGTTAGCCCACCTGTGATTAGAATTTAAACATGGTTTATTCCCATTTTGTGGATACATGTATGTTGTTTTTTCAAATCACGGATATACCACTTTTTATTTTTAATTTACAAAAGGAAGGGTCAGCTCTATTACATTTGCAAGGAATTTCATATAAAGTCTCTGGAATGTTATGAGCTACAAAAATCCTTAAATTTTGTACTAGTGGAGTAACTGAATGTATATTTGAAAAGTATAGAAAATTTGAAAGGAACTAAAACGACATGAAACAATATAATGAACTACAGAAATTGAATTTTAAGTAGAAAAAGCAAGTTACAAAAACAGTATGATTCCACAAAAATTTAGAAATGATCTTGTTTATTATTTATGCATTGTAGAAATATATACGCAGAACTGACACACAAAAAAGACTTTGACATCACACTTGAAAGCCAAGCAGGTATTTTTGTTATTCAAAAGCCAAGTTTTTCACCCCTTCTCCACAAGAACCTTTGTCATGCCTAATTTCCCTTTGGAGACCAGACTCATAATTTTCTCTTCATTCTTTCCATGTGAGGGGACAGCCACAAGGCATTATGGTACAGCTTAGATAATTTTAGTAAATAATTTTTTAAAATATTGAGCAATAATCTCCCAGCATGCAAGTTCCACTCTGGGACAAAAATTAGGTCCTTTTGGAAGTTGCCTTAACTCTTTGGGGTCTCCAAGGTACCATTCAGTAAAAGATTGCCTCTGTGTTTCGAATGGCACCCTGGTGGCCTGAAAGTGTTAAAGCTGCCTCCGTAAGTACCCATTGCGTTGCAGGGAGGGATCTGAGTGCTGGGAGATTGTGCTCAGTATACAATTACTGTTCAACTCACAGTGGCCCAATTTGCTTTATTGTGGAGTGGCTCATGAAGTCCCACTGCTCTGGAGACTGTGTCAATGATTCTGAGTCAACTGCCTGCAAATTGGTCTTTGAGGGGTTTGGCAGTGCAAGAGAAGCACCAGAATTTGTTTAAAAAATATTACAGTGGAGCTCTCAGTCCTGGGGAGTGAAATGATCTTAACATAAAAGTATCAATCAGATGGACATTTCCTTTCAAAGATTGAAGTGTTAGGTGACAGATGGTTTTCAGGAACGGAAATACCTAAAGTTGGTGACTTTAGAGAAAAGAAATCTAGGGGAAGACTTTTTCATTTTTCTCTTTTTCAGCATTTTGTTATATTCTCCTACCACACATCAATAATACTACCCATAAATAAAAATATGTATAAATGATTTCAACATTTCAATGGAATCCTATAATCCTTTTGTAACTTACCTTTTCTACCTAAGATTCGGTTTCCTGGGCTTATCATATTGTCTCATGTGGCACCACGTCTTTTTCAGTCCTATATGTTGTTGTTTGGTGTCATTAAGTCGGCTCCAGCCCACAGTTGCCCTATGCACAACTGGAAACTCTGTACGGGCCCATGCCATCCCCAGCAGAGCCCACTGATGCAGCCACTGGGTCACTCCCTCTCATTGAGGGCCTGCCTCTTATTCACCTCCCTCCACCTGACCAAACGTGATGTCCTTCTCCAGGGACTGGTCTCTCCTGACAGCATGTCCAAAGAACATAAGATGAAGTCTTGCCATCTTTGCCTCTAAGGAGCACTCTGGCCTGACTTCTTTCAGCACAGACCCCTTTGTCCTTTGGGCAACCCACAGTGCTTTGGCTATTTTCCTTCAGCACCATAATTCAAATGCATCTGTCCTTCCACAGTATTCCTTTTTCAATGTCTTACCTAATATTCAAATGCACAATTGCATCCCAGCTAATGTATACACTGCCCAGTGGATAAATACTAAGTATTTATATTGAGTGTTTTCTAGATCTTCACAGTCACAAATAATGCTGCATGACGGTTTCACTGAAGAAATACAGTTTCTCCAGTGAGCATATCTCAAATGGGAATTTCTCAGTTGTAGGGTATATGCCTGGAGTCCTGGTGGGACAGTGGTTAAAAGTTGAGGTACAAGCTGCATGGATTCAGATGGTTGGCAGTTCCAAACCACCAGCAGATCTGCAGGAGGAAGACTGACGTTCTGGTCCTGTAAACAGTTACAGTCCCGGAAATCCACCGGGGTGGCCGTGAGTCAGCATTGAGTCGGTGGCAGTGAGGTTATACACCTAGATTATCAGGATTCTCCAGAGAATTGTGTGTGTTTATGTGTGTGTATACAAAAAGGGGTACCCTTAAAGTCGAAATTCTTTTTTCAAAGCCATGTATTTAACTTTTTTAAAAAACAAAACAACCTAATCAACTTCAAAGTACATTTAATACATTTAGTACATTTAATACATTTAGTACATTTAATACATTTGTCAAATCTGCAGTTCCATTCTTGGGAACATATTTCAAACTCATCTGCTTGGATAGCTCTACGAATTTGTTTCTCTCGTCTACCCAGACTAACACTGTGGGGAAGTAGCATAAAGATATAGATTCCACCCCCCTCATAAATGTATGGAAGCTCTATAATGTGTAGAGGTGGGGGTGGAACAGCGAGTGAGAGATTTAGCTTGAAATTGCTTTCATAGAATTACAGGGACTGTCAAATTCTAAATCTGTAGGTTAGATAAGAAGATGGAGATTCTGTCCAGGTTCTTATATCATAATCTTGAGGTAGAATCTGTTTGTTTTTCTGTTCAGAAACCTCAGTTTTTGCTCTGTATGGTATTAAATGACTTGGATGAAGTCCACCAATATTGTGGAGTGTGATCTGCTTTACTCAAGTTAATTTATTTTAATATTAATAGCATGGGAATACCTTTTTTTCTTTATTCTGGAATCATTCTATGACTTTTTATTGGACCTCATTATTTATTTTTTTAATTTTTAAATCATTTTATTGGGGGCTCATACATCATTTTTCACAATATATAAGTAAACATACTGTGTCAAGCGCCCTCACATGTCCACTTCTATTATTGTTCTCCAATCGTCCGCCTTTTCCCTTAAGCCCCTAGTATGGGCTTGGAAATACTTTTATAACAATGTTTTCTAATGTTTGGTCAAACAACTGGACAACATAGTCTAATTAATGTGACACATTAAATGTTAGTGCCTCTTTTCTTTATGGGGGTATGCTAACTTCTTCTTCATGATGATTCTTCCAAGGGCTACTTTATCAATCAGATAAAGTGATACCTCATCTTTGGTTTTGTGGAGATTATAAAATAGCTCATTGTAGCTTTAGTTTGTAATTATTTGTAATTTTTAAAATTAATTTGCTAGAAATTGCCTCTTTGTTTCCTTTTCCTGATCACTACCTTTTTTTTTGTTTTCCTTTTCTGGTATGTCTGTTATTTTTTCTACCAATTTATTTGCTGCCTTGCTTAAAAAAATCCATTTATAAAGGTCCAACCACTAAATTTTTGTAGTTTATTCATTATCAATGTATTTTTTCCAAGTTTTTGACAGTTTATACATTGTACATGTATCTTTCCAAATCAATGGCTTGCCTCTTCACTTGGTTTATAACATATTTGAATGCAGAAATATTTTCTAAAAGTTCTATTTTCTAGCAACTATATTACCAGCACCAAGACAATAGTAGGAATGGTTTCTCTTTGGTATCTTGATGCCTTCCTCACTTTTTCTAAATGAAAGAAATGAGGGAGCTTAAAAAGTATATCTAGGCTTATATTATAATTAATATTATTTAACATAGCTCGAATTAAGAGTGAATAGATGGCAGCCCAGTAAAATTAACTTTCATGTAGTTTGCAAAATGTTAGCAATATGTTCAATAGCTCATCTTTCTGGTGGGAATGAGAAATGGCAGATACTTTGTGATGCTTCCAGAATGCCACTCCTTGGTTGAAGCAGCCACTCTCATCTGAACATTAGATCAGATCTCTCCTCTTCCCAGGACTGGTAAACTCAGTCTGTGACAATAAGGCAAAAGAAAGGAAAACCAGCACATCTTGAAAACTCAAATGTAAGGCAAGCTATTATTGTCTATTAGTATAGACAATAGGTGGGTATTCTAGTATCCAAAATAAAATTTGGATTCTAAATAGTGGAGGAGGGAGATTGAGGGAAACACTGATGTCTAAGTAACAAAGAAATAAGGGAGAGATAAGAAAAAATAAAATAAAAAAGACAATATAGAAATAAAAATATCTTGTGCTGGGGAAGAATTTTATAAGCTGACACTAAATCCAGAAAGCATAAAGAAACAAATTAAGAAATTTTATTTTATATAAATATCAAATTTCTGTATAAAAGACTAAATAATAAAAATATCAAAAAACAATACAAAACAAATGTCAAACTGGATATAAAGGTACTTGCCCAAGAGTTAACATTCACATTTTAAAAATCAACAGTAGTGAAAAACCTGATAGATTAATAGACAAATAAAAAAAAGGAAGAAGAAAATAACTCAGCTAGTTCATGAACAACCTGCCCCGTCTGGGAGTCAGTGATTTCAGTTTAAGATACAGTAGTTTACTCTGATCGAGTAAAGGTAAAGAAAAGTGGCTTGAGCAGATACAGGGGTAACTATGGATATAGTAAACCAGGATTCTCTCAGTCTACAGGAGTGCCATCTGGTAAATTTTCTTTTCTTTTGGGGAACAGTTTAGGAATATGTATTAGAAATCCTTTTTTGAAAGTTCACACTTTGTTCTTTAGTTATATTTTAAAAATTATCCAAATGAATTATTCAAGTAAAGGGAGATATTTTCACATAATTTGGGAACTGTTGAAGAATCCTGAGGCCTAACCATTAATAGGGTAAGGAAGGTAAGGGAGAATGAAACCTGGGAAATAGAAACATTTTTGGAATTAATGCTGCATAGTGAAGCTGTTCAGGGATGCAAAGGATGTGGAGAAGATACAGTGGGAGAAGGCACTGGATTGAATGACATGTATTCTATATTTCATAGGTGTGTACTCGTGACAGATACTTTGTGATGAATTAGACAGAGGCATCTGGAACTCAACAGAAAGTTAAAGACTTCAGAGGCACTGGCATCGAGTTGAAACTAAGGCTTGACCAATTTGTGTCCTTTTTAATGCGTATGAGAAAGGGGAAGAGAACCACTGGTTTGAAAGCATGCATTCTTTGGCCAAAATTTTGATGCGCTCACTGTTTGCTCCTTTCTAGGCCTGGAAGCACTCTGTGGGGATCATCTGCTTTCCCGATATTCAAATGCTGGCAGAAGATGTGTCTCACCACCTTGCCCAAGAGATACAGATGGCCCTTGCTGGAAAACCTGCAGGTTAGAGAACACTAGAGAAGACTTTCTGGAGGGCAAATTAGTGTGTTGGTTAGCTTTGAAGGCTAACTGCTCTCTGCTCTCTAGTGGAATTTCCTAGAGTAGTGCTTTTCAAACTTTGCAATGAACAAAGTCCATCACTGAGTGGAATTCTAATGCTGGGGATGAAGGAAAAGGTTTTGGGAAGTTAAGGATTCAATTGCTCCTGGTAGTAAGACTCTGCCTTTATATAACCTATATCCTAGTTTACTCACACATAGGACAGAAGCAGGCTTTTTTTTCACTTTTTGCATAAGGAAGAGAGCTGCCTTGTTGATCACTAGTTGGCCTGGTAGAAAGTAGACAAAGGCCAAAATATGTTATCAGCTTGGAGTCTTCTAACTTGCATTGCCTACTCTTTGAAACAGACCTTGGAGAATAAGCAGGACTTCCGAAGAGGCAGGGAGATGGTAGGGAAGAGAGAATGTCAAGGGAAGAACAGGATAAGCGAGGTCTGAAATTTTGAATGCATCCAGATATGTGAGGAACGGTGCCATGTAAGCAGGAGGAAAACATTCTGAATTGAAAGAAGTCTAATAACTGAGAAATTTGTTGTCACTCATTTGGTAAGAGCCATCTACTGATGGATGCTACACATGGTAAAGTTGGTCCTTTAATGAGTCTAACCTGGCAGACTGTGACATATTTTCTATACATTCCTGGGAAGTTGGGTTTGGAATGAGCAGGGGTAGAGGTCCCATGGAGTTGCTAAGACAGATCTGAAGGGCAGAGAAGCTTCTGGGTAGATGGGAAACCAAGTGGCACGTCCCACTGCACTTATTGTTAGTCATACTTTCTTCATTTCCTTCATTCTTAACAGAGCAAGCACGGGCAGTGGCTGGAAAATTGCTACAGTGGAAGGGGGATATGGACCAGGATGATTACCTGCTTCTGAAGTCTGTATATGTGCTCACAGGGACAGACTCGGTAGGTTCAAGGCCTCTGTCCTGGAGCTTTATCCTCCCTATGCAAGGGACTGTTACTGTGGTTGCATGTCATGAGTGTTCCCCTTTTTCCATAAATTTGTTTCCATAAATTTTCCATTATTTGTTTATTTTGTTTTTTATTTATTTTCATCTCCTTATTCACCTTCTCATAGAGAACTTAAAGATCAAAGTCTGAAATCAACTTCAATTCCTTCGTTTTCGCTTGTTTTATCTATCTGCAACTTAGCTGTGTTGTTTATGTTAGAGCTGGATAAAATAATAGACACAATAGAAGACTAGTCCTAATATCCCCATTGTTGTAAGGAATCATAATGGTAGGGGTCACTGGGCTCCCTTTTGCAATGGATCAGGATCTTGGTGCCTCCTTCTTCAAAGGTGAGGTGGTGTGGTGACAATGCAGACAACCTAGAACAGGAGGTAGCACAGAAGTATGAAGCAACAAAGTCAGGGCATGCTGGGTGCAGGCCCCCAGTGAGGCTACATGACCCAGAGGGCAAGAGTAGTGAGACTCTGTCAGAGCTGACAGGCCTTCTTATAGGTTTGGCAGAAACCATTGGGTCCAGGCCTGGGTTTTTTGTTTTTCCTTTTCCAAAAAGGAGGGTTGTCTCTGGGTCTGGATGTCCCTGGACTCAGTCAGTGGTCCCCAATGGACTGGGACCCAAATGGTGGTCCTTAGTTTTCTGGGACTCAGTAGCAAGACTGGTCAGGTGACTTTTCTCATCCCTATCAATAATGGTTGATTTTGTGTGAGTGTGTGTGTGTGTGAGAGACAGAGAGAGAGAGAGAGAGAGAGAGAGAGAGAGAGAGAGAGAGAGAGAGAGAGAGACTGTTTACTGCAGAGAGAGGTTGAAGGCTGATGCCCGAGGTTGACCAAGTGACAAACGGATTTCCACTTGACATAAACTGTCAGAACACCTGTAAGGTATAATGGCTCGAAGCAGAATAAGCCTCTGATGCCTCTGGGAAAGACTATCTTCATTCTTGGTGGAGAGAGATCAATAAAGGGTTTTTTTTTTTTGAAACAGTAAGAGAAAGAAGTGGTTAGCTGTGAGTGTAGTTAGAATTATCGTCTCTATTTTATGATAGAAAAGCTGTTTCATAACCATCCCAAATGAGGTAGTATTATGCTCTCTGTTTTAGTTTTGACATCCAGACAGGGAAAGTAAGTTCTGACGCTCCTTCGAGCCTGTACTTGAGTGTTGTACGCTGATGTCAGGTTATATCTCACCTTCCTTTCCAGGAGACACTGGGCTGCATTGCTAAATCCAAACTCCCAGTCCTGCTCCTACAGTGCCTTTACCTATTCTTTGTTTTTCCTCCGGAAAATGATGAGCTTTTGGAGAGCAATCACCAGGATCAGAAGATGTTTGTGCAGGTGAGTGAGAGGATTTTGCTTCCATCTGGCCAAGCCTTTGCTAACTCCTGGATAAACCTCTGAGACTCCAGGAACTCTGAGACCCTTTACTCCGTTCTGGATCCAAAGTGTCTCTATTCTTCTAGAGTGTCCAGATCATTCCCTTTCCCCTACTCTCCAAAAATAGCTGGGAACCCGGTGTAGTTGCATATGAACCTTCCTCTTACCTCCCCATCTCATTATGTAGCTGTATCAGTACCCTCATTTTGATTCTCTCGTAGAAAGATGTGTTCCTCTTTCTTCTTCACTATTGCATGCTGCTCACCCCATCCAGCTACATCTTACAGTCCCGAGGTCTGCCTACTCTTCTTGCTAATTGGAATCACCTGTCTTGGCCTCTTCGCCTTTGATTGAAATCATGTTAAAGTCTCACTTGTAAAATCGGTGACTCCAAATACCCCAACACTATATCTAAATTAGGGTCAGGTGCCTCTCATCAAACCTGTTTTAACCCCAGGATATGTGCAATATTGTTATCCCGATTCTATAAATGGAAAAATTAAGGTATGAAAGTAAACACTGAGTCCAGGGTTGGTGATAGTAGATGAGAAACTGGCATACATTTCAGGATTCTATCTTCCAGTTCACTGACACATCATTTTGTCGTGCCTTGTCTCCCTTCTTCCAGGAGTTATTCAAGGCCATTAAACATCAAGCCCAGCTTTATTTTGTCACTATTATCATTCCTTGCCTACCTAACCAACAGAGAATGACTGTTAACACCTCTCACCTCTTTTCTTACCTCTTTCCTCAGCCTTGTTTTCAACAACTTTTGCTATTTTAGTTTAGAGGATGCTGCATTCCCTAGTGTTTCCCTTGTTTTCTTTATCTTGAAGTAGGTAGATGGCTAGAACAATTGTTGTAAGAAACAGCTATAAGGTGACCAGATGTCCCGCTTTTAACAATTTAACAATGTACCTCGGCATTTTAAAATTAAAATATATTGCAATACTATCTTTGTGTTCTATGAAAATTTTTGTTGCTCCATATAGACCAAAATTTTAATCAAGAAACCCCACTCCCTTGTCAATGGTGTCCCACATAAAATCTGGTCACTTTAGGCTAGAAACATTTTACAATAAATATGGCATAAAGATTACATATTTGTTAATCTTGCCTTTTGAATTATTAAATAAGTATTATCACTATCAGAATATGTCTCATATCACTTAAGATGAGTGTCTTACTTCTTAGTATAGCTAAAAAAGACAGTAAGGTAGTGACTTTAAAAAATATGAATTAGTGTCTTTGCTGTGTTGATCCTGGAGGCTAAATTAGGGTCTTGTCTGTGTCGCTCCCTTTCTTCTAGCTAGTTTAGGGGACCCTTTGCTTGTTGGCTTATAGACATCTGTCTTTTCCATGTGCAAATGTGTTTCCATCAATCATGCTTTTTTGTATAACTCCAAAGTAGTATAACTTCAATTGAATATATATAATTCGATTGCACTGCGGAAACGGATTAGATTACATTGTGTTACATTATGGAAAGTGATTCCATTATGTCAGATCCGTCTACAGAAATGGTGCTGCTGTGAGGTGCCATTCAATCCATTCTGATTCAAAGAAACCCCAATGTCCAACAGAAAGAAGCATGAACCGGTTTCAGTCATCCGTACAGTCTTTTCTCTGCTTGAGTCTATTGCTGCAGCCGTTGTGTCAGTCCATCTAATCAGAGGTCTTCCCTTGACTCAGTGACCTTCTAGTTTACGAAGAGTGATGTTGTTTTCCAGGCACTAGTCTCTTTTAATGACATAGCCAAGGTAAGTGGGACAACGTCTCCTTGTTGTCACTTCTAAGGGGGATATAGGCTGTATATCTTCCAACATAGATGTTTACTCTTTTGACAGGTTGTGGTACTTTCTATACTTTTCACCAGCACCATAACTCAAATATATGAATTCTTCTTCAGTTTGCCTTACTCACTGTTGCTCATTTGCACCCTTTCTCACGAACAAACTCACCATCCTATAATAATATATAATCTTTCAACTATGTACTGTAAATTTGATCCCACATTGACTGGTATTAAAATAGCAAAAGTTCAGACTGTCAGGCTAACTTTAGGATGATTTCAGGGAATATATATATATATATACACACACACACGCATATGTGTGTGTGTGTGTATATATATATATATATATATATATATATATATAGGCATCACTGCCCTCTGGTGGGAGTTGGAGGCCCAGCCTTGCTCCTGGAGAGCTGCTGCTGGATTTGAACCGCCAGCCCAGTGGGCCGCAGTCACGCGCACAGCCACTATACCACCGGGGTTCAATCCTCAGAGGGTATTTTTGAGTGAACGAGATAAAGATTTCAATATCACTCCAGGCAAATGATTATACTTCTTTGATATAGCAACCCAATTTGACAAATGGTAGCTTCATCAATATGTTTTATGCTACTACATTAAATCAATTAGACTCTTTCAATTAAAATGGATTTTTAATAACACTTGGAAGATGTTGGTTCATCAAATAATTCAATATTCATTATTCCTAAATATTGGCATATGACATTATTTTAAAAACTTACATGATTTAATCTTGCTATTTAGCTTAGCTGAAGAGAAGCTGGCGGCAGGGCATCGCTCCCCATAATACTAATTTCTGCATAGTAACTTACATTTTGTCATGGCAGTGAGAAAATTTGAAGTTGCTTATTTGAAGTAACAGGCAGCTATTTGAGAAAATGTCTGCCAAATGACTACTGTATATACTTGAATATTAGCCTGCCAAAATATCTGCTGAGACACCTTATTTTACAACCAAAACTACATAAAAAATGTGCTAAAAAACCTGGCTTATACTAGAATATATATGATATATTTAAATAGGCCTCACCTGTCTGCTACTTATTCTTTCAACAACAATGATCTGTAAATAAAGTGGGTAGGCCAATTCACAGCTCACTCCCTTAAATGCAAAGTGCTTTCTGCAATTATACCTTTATATTTGGGTCTTAGGAAATCACATTAAATATCCCTCCCAATTTGTCATAGGCTACTAAAATCATGTGTACTTTAAAATCAAGACTCAATGATTTTCACCTCCTTGAAAACATTCTTAAATTTCTAAGTATATTTTTAATTTCTTTGATAACCTAGTGGATTTGTAATTTTAATAGTGTCTAAATTTCCATGAATTTATTTAGCTTTCCTTATGCTATGTCATTGACTTACAATTTCATTCTATTATGGTTAAATGCTTTATATAGTTTTGGTCTTCTTAAAGAAGTGTCTGACAATAGCCTACACCAAACACATGTGCAATGAAGTGGAATGTGTACCATGCAACTGGTATGCTTTATGTCTTTGGTTGAAATGGTTAATATGCAGGTCTTCTGTTTCTTTATTCCCTTTTAAAACTCTTCCAGCCACCATCAAAGTGGTGCAGAGAATGTCCTTCTCTGTCTCATAAATCTCAACTTAAAATTTATGAGTATTGTCATCTGTTAGCACTGCCACTTCTGGGCTAAGCCCTGGTGGCATAGTGGTTGTGTGTGGGACTGTGACCCACAGGGTTGGTGGTTCATATCCAGCAACAGCTCTCCAGGAGCAAGACTGGGCCTCCTACTCCCACCAGAGGGCAGTGATGCCCACAAAAAATATTGCCACTTCTGTTTACTTTGTATTACTACGTATTTGTTATGTTGACGTTCTCCCCCACACTTTAATCTATTCACACACACAGCTTTCTTGTCATGTAGATGTGTCATTATTTTAGTCCACTCTACCACTCTTCCTTGACTAGAAAACTTAATCCTTTTACATTCACTGCCATTAATTATCAATAGAGAAAAATCTATTTCCAACATTCTATCAAACATTTCTTCTATCCATCCCCTATTCTGGTGAGATTGATGACTTCTTTGTTCTCTACCTTCAGAGATGAATTCTTTTTGGAATATATTTATTCATTTGTTATTATAATGACTATTTTGTTGATTATCTTTTTCATTACCAAATCACTTACATTCCTTTTAACATGTGAAAGCTCCATACCAATCACCTCCATTCTATTTTTATATTACTGTCGATTATTACTGTGTAGTCCAGATCCCCCAGCTCACTGTAAATTTATCTTATTATATGCATTCAGATGGTTGTTTAGCGTCAACACTTTGGATTGTTGGGTTGGTATCATGTTTTCTTATGAGAGAACTCCATTTAATAGTTCTTGCAGGGCTGTTCTAGTGGTTCCAGATCCCCTTAATTTTAGTTTATTTGGGAAAATTCTACCCTAATTTTTGAATGATAATTTTGCTTGGTAAGTTATTTCTGTTTGACATCTTTCTTTCAAGGCTTTGCATATATCATTCCAGTGCCTTCTGGCCTGCACAGTTGCTGGTGAGGAACCAGCACTTAATCTTACTGATGCTCCTTTCTAAGTGACATTTCCCTTTTCTCATGCTGCTCTCAAAAGTATTTCTTCAACTTTGTACCCGATTATTTTGATTATTATATGTCTTGAGGTGTTTCTTTTTTGGGTTCAACCTACATAGAGTTCATTGATTATCTTGGATAACAAATTTATTTTGCATATTTGGGAAATTTAATGCAATTATTTTTTCAAAACTATCTGCTGGACTTCATTTTCTCTCCTCTCTTTCTGGAATCTTTTATGTGTATATTATTAATATTATTTTTATTATTTTTATATTGTTTCTGTTTTTGTGTTGTCCCACAGAACTTTTATGCCATGTTCAGTTTTTCCCACTCAGTCTTCAGACAGTGATCTCGAGTCTTTTGTCTTCTAGTGCACTGATTCTTCCTTCACTGTTTTGATTCTACTTCTGCATTCTTCTAAAGAGCTCTTCTTTCCTGTTATTTTATTATTAAATTTTAGGATTGCAAATTGCTTTTTATTAGGATGTCTATCTTTTTATTAAGTTTCTTGTTTTGCTCTTCAATTGTTTTTTTTCTGAATTCTTAAAAAATTTCCCCTGTTTTCCTCATTTATTTGGAACTTTAAGACTAGTTTTGGGATGTCTTTCTTGAGAATTTCATAGCAATAAGTGTTTGAAATATTTGGTTTGCCTTTCATTGGTGCATAAACAGAAAAGATCCACTGCCCTGAAGAGTCACATTTCCATATCTTTCACAATTTCTTCAAAAGTTTATTTTTGTCTTCCTGCTCATCCGTGCTAAGTAATTGGAATGTGTTCTGAGAGACTACCTTCTTGCGAGTACTGATGCCTGAGACTCTACACTGAAAAAGAACAACGATGGCTTTCCTTGATCCATGCTTCATTCCCACCCTCCCTTATACCTCCACCCCCCATCCTAAGGTGTAGATTTGGAGCAGCTGGATGGCTTGATGATACTGTAGGACCTCTGATTTGGGGTGTTCTAATCTCATCTGTTACTATTTGAGGGCTGTTGCTGAGGTTGCTGCGTCCTCTGCCAGCACCTCTGTTGTGAAGATGTTTATTCCAGCACCTGTCTCCAAAGCAGCCCTGGTCTTGAAAGAAGAATTGACAGATGGCCCTGGACACGGTTGGCCCACAGAGTGACCTTCCCTAAGCACCTGGGACAGACACAGTGCCCAGTAACTATAAAGAGGTTTTATGTAGCATATTTACCCAGTGCAGTATGCTATTTGATTTCTTGACTGCTGCTTCCATGAGGAATGGATTCAAGCAAAAAAAATGGAATCCCTTACCATATTGATTTTTTTCTATATATGATATTGTGTATTGTTCCAGTTGAGTTTCAGTTTTTTTTGACATTGAGTTGTAATACATACTGCTGGATAAAATGCTTAATTTTCATCAGCAACTGCTTTAAATCCTTCTCAATTACAACCTAGTTAAATCAGCTTCATATTTCAGATGGTTAACAAATCTTTCTCCAATAATAATGTTACCTTTGAGTGCAACTTCTAGTGAACCTTCTTTTAGTGCAACTGCTGTCAATTTTTTTTCAGCAAAATTTTCTGTGCATGTGATATTAATATTGTTTGGCAGTTTCTTTATTCCTTTGGAACTGAGTGCATATATAAATCTCTTCAGTTGTTCAGGTAGCTGTCTTCTAGATTTATTGACATAGATAAATGAGTGCTTTCAGTTCTTTTTCAGCTTGTTGAAATATTTCTGTTGATACTCCAAAAATCCTGGAGGCTTGTTTTTGACTGGTGTCTTCAGTATGGCTTGGATTTCTAGCTTTATTATCATTGGTTCTTGATCATATGCTACCTCTGGAAATGCCTGTGTGTTGACTGGTTCTTTCTGGTATCATGATTCCATGCAGTTCTTCCATGTTCTTTTTATGTTTCCCGAATTGTTTAATATTTTGACTTTAGTGTCTTTCAATTCTGCACCCCAAGTATTGACATTTTTCTTCAATTCCTTAAGGTTGAGGTATGTTGAATGTGTTTTCCTTTTGGGGCTTCTACCCATAGGTTTTGTCCCTTTCATTATAATACTTTGTCTTCTTGAGCTGTCCTTTGAAATTTTCTGTTCACTTCTTTTACTTCATCCTTTCTTTAATTGTTTTAGATTCTCTATAATCAAAGGTAAGGGTCAGAGTCTCTTTTGACATCTACTTTGTCCTTGTCTTTCTTCCTTGTCTTATCTTTTTAATTTTAGAAGTTGGCTTCTAGTTTTAATTTGATTTGACTCATATAAAAATGTGTCTATCACAATTTAGGTGCTATGTGATCAAAATCTGATGTCAACTATCCAACCCAAACTGATGCTCACTGGTCCAGGCAAATAGAAGTTTCTGGCTTTAGTAGTTTTGTTACCTTCTAAATAAAGTAAACAATTTTCAAATAAAACATAAATATGTGTTTTAAATAAAATATTTTATTAAATATAAGTAATTATTTTTATTAAAGATAAAATTTATTTTCTCTCAACTTTTTATGGGCATGTAGTTCATATATTATACAATTCAGTAGCTCAATCAAATCAAGAAGACTTGTACAATCATCACAACAATCAGTTTTAGAATACTTTATTACTCTGTGTACTCATTGTTATTAGCTTCCTATTTCCCTCCAACTTCTTCTGCCTTACCATGAATCCATTTAACTGTCTCTATAGATTTTCCTGTTCTATATTTAATATATACCAAGCCTCTAAAAACAAACACTAATAAAATAATAAGGTGATATATAAATATTTCAATTGAAAATAGAGCAGAAAATATTAAAAACTAGAGCATATTTAAATGGGTTATAAAGGTGATCAAACAACAGGGTGCTAAATTTTAACCTAAATGTGGCAGCACCAATCCACTTTCCAGTGCCTTCTGTATGCTAGCAGACTATTCACATCCATGATCCATGGTCAGAGAATGTCATCAGGGCTTATTCCATGTGTATTTCCCCTTCATTTAAACAAAACAAGATAAACCAAACGAAAACGCTGAAAGAACTTTAAAAGAGAGTTAAAATGTTAAGATATTACATTATCACCTGTCTGTCTTAATCAGTTTTACAATGCTCTCTGTCTGATAACAGGCTATTCATATCCCTCAACTTTGATTAGAGGTGAGTGACTGAGGCTAAATCCATGCACGGGTTTTGGGCTTTCACTGTCATCCATAACTTTCTTCAAATCAAGTGTTCACAATTTACGTTCTCATGCTATTCCCTCTTTTAGATGTGGATTATATTATTAACAATGCTTGGAAAAAAAAAACAATGCTTGGATCACACAAACTGGTATGGTACTTCCATGAGGACTTGGTGCCTCACTTAAACGCTTGTTTAAAAATAAGCTCTTAAGACTCCTTATGATATTCTTTCTGATAGCTTGTCACAATCTAGTTTCTTCCCCACACTTTGCTACAACACCCATATCTTCAGCGATCTCGTGAAGTCCAGCATCAAACAAGGCCATGTCGTAAGAACTAATTGTTCTTCAATTTGGGCTAGAATTAAGTGCAATGAATTCAGTGCATGATGTCAAATATATGTATATATGTATGTATGTGTGTGTGTGTATATATATATATATATATATATATATATAATCATTTTGGGGAACTCACACAGCTATTATCACAATCCATCCATCCATCCATAGTGTCAAGCACATTTGTACAAGTGCTGCCATCATCATTCTCAAAATATTTGCTT
The DNA here is from genome assembly GCA_004026705.1 of Nesogale talazaci. Classification (NCBI taxonomy): domain Eukaryota; kingdom Metazoa; phylum Chordata; class Mammalia; order Afrosoricida; family Tenrecidae; genus Nesogale; species Nesogale talazaci. Next base: position 67,439 of record PVJH01003713.1, on the reverse strand, counting down.
TCTACTTGAGTCCATGGGATCAACCCCTCATTTTTCCCTTTCCTTCCCACAAAGCCTTGATAATTTATAAATAATTAGTTTTTCTGAGGGATGGAGAAGAGAAAGTGGGTGAAGGGAGATGTCCAACAGCGTAAGACATGGCAAATATATTTTTTAGATGGTCCTGAGATTCAGGTGTGATAAAGTGAAGATAATCCCTGAGATAAAGTGTCTCTCAGGGAGTGGTTTTAATTTTTTCAACTTTAAACTTACATATGAGCAAGCCGTCTCCACAGTCAGTCCCTAGCCTCATTTTGGTGCTAATATTGAGCTTCTTTCTCACCTTCCCACAGATATGGCTAATTTGACTTCTGTATATTCTATCTGGAGAAGTCAGTGTGTATGGCCATCATTTCTGTGGTCAAAAAATAGGCTTCTGTGACGAAGTAGTCGTTGGTCTTGTTAAATTGGATCACGTGATCTCCTGCTCTGTTATCGCCAAACCTATTTTACAACTATCGTTCCTTCCTTTTTATTTTCAAATTTCACATTCAAATTGTCATTTAATTAACAATGAATCTTGATTGCATGCTTCATCAATTTCAGACTGAAGAGTTGGTAGAATCCTTCAATTTATTCTTCACTAACTTTATTGCTTAGTGTGAAATCTTGATTTTATTATTTTTGAATATGTATCATTGTATCACAGACAGCATTATGGTTCAATATGGAACTCAAAATGTTCTTTTTAATGATGAGTAGGTTGACTTCATTTTGTCATTCTCAGTATAGTCTGATTCAAAATGAACAAATCCTGTCCATTACAACTCTATGCCTAGGATATAGATATTTATATTTTCAAATTCTCTAGTGCCTAAGATAGAGATTTTTATGAGTTCACTTTCATTTTTGATGACTTCCATTTTTCCTATATTCATACCTATACATTCCAGGTTCTGATTCTTAATACATGTTTGCAGTTTTTCTCAAGTGAAGGAGTGCCCAGTCAGCAAATGAAGGTCCCCAAAGGTTTACTCCTTTCCCATAATTATGGTTAACCCTATTTTGAAGAAACATAACTTCCCCATTTCTCATTCTGAATGCCTTCAACCTGAGGGCTTCATCTTGTGGCTCTATATTGGTCAATGTTCCACTGCTCTTATTATGAATTTCAGTAGCTGTTCCTTCAGAAGTGGACAGATTATTCTTTTTTCGTAGTCTGTTATAAGTTTGGAAACCCTGTCCAAACCTATTTTCTTGAGCAACTCAGCTAGTGTTAGAAATAACTGTCATAGCTTCCAGTGACATGAAAGCCATCACACTAGGACAAACTGACAGATAAAAGTTTGATCCACAAAAATAAGTGTTAAGGGTTCAGCAATTAATTTGGGGCACATAATTCAATCCATAACACTGTGTGCCTCAGTTGTTATTTTTCCATATTTAATCATATCTATGTGGTGATCACATTGACCAAGGACTAAGTTCTTTGTACTGAAGGAAAACTTTATTCTCTATTTCTGCACTAAATATTTTCCAGTTTTGTCTCCATGGTCCTTTCAGTCTGTTGGCAATGGACGTAAGACACAGGTGATGAGCTCTATCTATATCTGAAATGGTTTGCATTATTTCAGCCAACCAATATATACTGAGCACACACCTAGGGTTACAGCCTTGAGAACAATGTCCTTATTGTTAGAAGTTGAAGTTAAGCAGGAAAGCCAGATCATGACAAAAAAGTTATATGAATAAAGGTGCAATTACAAAGTTTTTACAAACTGTGAAGGACAAGTCAAAATTATACTAGAAAAGTAAGACAAGGTGACCTGGTTAGGTTAGAAAAGGATGAAGGCTATCTTGAGGACATAGCAGTTAATTAGAGATATAATGTTGACAAGGAAGCAGAGAAAAAGAATTTGTCCTGACTAGGGTGGAGTCAGGGAAAAGAAAGCTTCCAGTTGTAGAGACCTGGTAAGACAAAGTGAGATCATGGTCTCATTGACACAGTTATTTGCCAGGAAGCCTAGCTCATTAGGCATACATACAGTTTCAAATATATTGCAATGCTAAAAAGGCATTTAGAAAGCTAAAAATGCAGTACATCACATGAAACATACAACTTTCCTCTAGTTGTTTAATGCTTATTCCCCCACCCCACCTCCACTATCATGGCCCCAACTCTACCTTAAAAATCTGGCTAGACCAGAACATGTGCACAGGTACCAAGAAGTGCCAGAAACACAGGGAATTCAGGAAAGATAAACCCCTAGGACCAATATTCAGAGTAATCATACCAGGATGGAGGGTAAGGGTAAGGGGGGGGGGTGCACAAAGGAGGTAAGGGTAATGGTGAGGAGAGAAAGGGGGCACCGATCACAATGATCTACTTATAACCCCCTCCCAGGGGGATGGACAGCAGAAAAGTGGGTGATGGGAGATGTTGGTCAGTGTCGGACATGAAAAAATAATAAGAATTTATAAATTATCAAGGGTTGCCATGGGAGGGAGGGGAGGAGAAGTCAGGGAAAAAGCGAAAAGCCGATATCATGTGCTCAAGTAGAAAGAAAATGTTTTGTAAATGAAGATGGCAACAAATGTATAAATGCACTTACACAATTTGGTAAGAGTTGTGTCACCCCCCACCCCATCAATAAAATGATTTTAAAATCCCCACCTAAATGGATTTTGATGAAAGGAGCTCAAGATATTTGTCAAACTAGACTGTTTTAGTGTGGTTTGAGTTCAAGAAGCCCGAGGGAGAGGTATGGGGGACAGAGTCAGAAACAGGAAAGGCAATTTCATGTCAGAGTTTTTAAACCATGCTTGATTGAGAAGAGTGAGGGAATTCCCTCTGGTAGACCTGAGAAGACTGTCAGTGAACTGAGTCTGTGGAGGGAAGACCCTGACTAAACATCACTAATTGTTACACAGTTAGTATCACAGTTCTAGACTAGAAATCTAAATTCACGGTGTTGACTGTGCCATGCTGTCTTTGAATTCCATAAAGGAGAATTATCCCTGGTCTCTGTGATTCTGGTAGCGTGGAGATCCATTTTCAAATGGCCTTGCTTCTTTTGTCTCTCTCTCCTCTTTTATTAGAAAACCACCCAGAGAGGATAAGTACTCATCTTGTTGTGATATGACCTCATGTCAACTAATAACTTCTTCAAACACCCTATTTGCAAGGAAAATCACATACACATGTACCTGACCTAAATATTTAGGATATGAAATTCAGTCACTAGCAGAAGGTTATAGAATAATGGTCAGGAAGTAGTAGTATAGTCTGGGTGTCAGCCAGAGAAATATAATGAATCTCTCTTTTTTTTTAAATACCATGTGTGTTTTATAATCTCTGTATTTTAATTATTAAGATTTGCTTTTTGCTGAATTTCTTTATAAAAAAATACCAAAGTCACTTTCATGTTCTAACTTGAAAGAGATAACTACTTATACAGGGATTATGAGTTCAGACTTACACGACAAGTCCTGTAACCCTGTGTACCATGCTAGCATGTACAACACTGTCACTCCCGATGAGACAGAGCATTACTGCTTTGGGAAAGGAGGAATCTAACACAGAAACGTGGTTTCCTAACCAGACTCTTCTTGGTGTCATTCTTCCTTTGCTCCAGTTGTTGCTCAACCTTTGCAGTCATTCTCAGAGTCTAGAAGGACTTGTCTCCGGAAACGAGCTTCGTTCTCTTCTGATAGCCACGACCTGCCTTCGGGAACAGAGCTGCTGCTTTTGGAAAGAGCCTACCTTCTGTGTGTTAAGGGAAATCTCTAAGACCCAGAACTTCAGTGTCATCAGGTACCTGAAAGGTATGTCTTAAGGAGACCATGGACTGACCTCTCAGGGAATGATTGAGTTCACTTTCTGTGAAATTATGGAATTGTCTCACAGTACCAGTTGGGTTTTTTTTTCTGGGGCTGGGTGAAAAATGAATGAGTAGGGTGCCCTGTTCACACAGATGCCCAATTATTTTCTGTAGACCACCCTACATTGCATGCTCCTTCCATAAAAAAGGAGTTTACTGTCAATCTCTACTTTGGAAGATGGAAGAGAAGGGAAAACTAATTTACTGAATGGCTACTACAAAATAGGGTGCTGGGTCCATTTCTTAGCTTATTGCTTTCTTTGAGATGCATTTTAATGTCACTTTACAACAGAGAAACATGAGCTTGAGTAGGGAAGCATACTAGAGATTCCTGATCCAGGTGCCTCAGGCTCTACTCAGGGGCACCATGTGCAGCACTTAAAATGTACCTTGTACTATCCTGGGTGTGGGCATAGACAAGTGACCTTGGGCATTTCATTTCCTATGTTTTCATCTGTCAGGCCAAAGTAATAATACTGATGATCTCATTGGATTTTTGGCGATGATTAAATGCTTTGGCAATGCTTAGTACATGGTACCTGCACACAGGTGTTATTTTTATCCTTATTTAGATTTTGCCATAGGCAAGACATTCAGAATTTCCATTCGGTACCCTTCCCATCATCTGCCTTCACAGGGCCTCAGGTAATGCTGAGAATTGTGGTGACTGCAGAAAATCATAGAATCTCAAATAAATATATGTTGGCATCCTCCCAGCTGTTGGCCCAATGTAGGTTAGGCAAGGAAGTTTGGCAGGCTCATTGCACCCCATAACTCTGTGCTATTTCTCTGGTTCCACTAGTTTATAGCTCACTTGGAAATACAGCAATTTGTGCTTTGTGCTAACGTGTGATCTCTTTTGGGGATCTGAAACTGTTAATGTGACATTGTTTGTCGAGGAGCATTCGGTGGTTTTTTCCTTCCTGGGAAAGAGAACAAAAGAAAACTCTCCTGTAACTGGTTGAGCCCTGGGAAGCGATGTGGGCCACACAGCTCGGGAATGAAGCAGCTGGTGAGACCAGTCCCTCAGTGCTGAATCTTCCTTTTTGCCCCTAATTATCCAACAGACCTTTATGTCCCTGCATCCAAGGGAGCAAGAGTGGAGGATTAAATCACACCTTTCTTTTCTCCTGTATCGTCTGCTGTCTCCTCTGCCTGTAGAATGTCGTGGGGGAGCAGCCTACTTTTTCTGATTCAAAAGTCAGCAGAACACAGTTTGGATCCATTCTCCTTCAAATCCTGGTATGCAGTTGAAATGGAACTGAGGAGAAAGCTACTCTCTGTAGTAGTTTAAATGACTGATTAGGCACACTTCTACTCTGATATTCATGGTCAGAATTAATTTAACTGACAACTTAGGTTTTGGAAGTGAGTGCTACTGCTTCAGAACTGAATGGGTGTCCTTTTTTTTTTGGTTTGTTTGTCCTCTGGCAGCCATGGATTGTGTCAAGATTTCACTCCAGAATCTCTCCAAACTGGTGGACACGTTCCCAATTTCAGAGGTGAGCGAGACTCTCAGCCTCGTCTTGGGCTTCGTGAAGGATTCCTATCCCATCTCCTCAGTTTTGTTCCTGGAGTTTGAGAATGCGGAAGGCTACCCTCTGCTGCTCCAAGTATTGCTTCGGTAAGTGAATATGCTTTCAAAAACCAAAAACTGAACTCAACACCATTGACCTGTAGGATAAGATACAACTGCCTCCGTGGGCTTCTGAGATTGTAACTCTTTACTGGACTAGCAACAGCTTTCTCCCATGGAATGGCTGGTAGGCTCCCACTGCTGATGTGGGGGTTAGCCACCCAACTACTCCACAAGGAATTATGCTTGGTAAGGGTGAAAACAAATCAGATGTATTAGACCAGGTTGACTAGAGAAACAAATCCAGAGACACACATATACGTCTTATTAAGAAGTAATTATGTATCAATGAAGTATTTCAGGCCAGTGTAGATTAAGTCTATAAGTTCAATATTAGATCATGAGTCTGATATTAGTTCATTAATTCCTCTTCAAACTCACACAGCACAGACAATGATGTTGAATGCAGGAAGACCACCAGCTTGTGGGTGGAAAGTCCTGTGGATCCAATGGCAATGCATGCATCTCCAGGGCTCTGACTGCTTTTACCATGGCTTGATGTGACTTGTCAACAGAAAGCTGAAGCAAAAAGTGTGTCCCACCTCCAGAAGAGGGAGTTCTCAGAATCTTCATGATTAAGCCACCATGTCCACAAGGAGACTTCATCAGGCTGTGGTGTGACTGATAGACTAGATTCCACTCCTTCATTCTTTTGCCATGTAGACATGAGATTGTGTAATTACCACATCAGAACATAGATTATTAGGCATTGAGGGGCTTTGGGAGGAAAACAGATAACAGTGCTTCTCAGCATGTCTTATAAAATCTTTATCTCCAAAGGAGATGACTGGAGATATTTCCAGTGGCTAATGTATCTTATCTAGCAAGACTTTGGTGAGTCAGTGGTTTAATTCTTATCTCTCAATTGAAAGTCCATTTTCAAATCCTGGCCACTGTCTATCAGCACAGCAAAGGCTTCTCTGCCTTTGTGATAGCTGTACCGAGTATTGATATGATAAGTGAACACTGCTTTAGAAGAATCTCTAGGTAAATATGATCTTGATAGCTATTCTCCAAAAATGTTAGCCATTGAATAACCAATGGGTCATGATAATCTTATCTGTAACCAATCATGAGAATGGTGTTTTGTTGTATTGAGCATGAGTTTTCCTATGACTCAGGGCCAGTGATTTGTTAACAACCCAATGCAACACAACACCACCAGCAGCTAACAAATTACAACGCCCAACCTGATTTTCTGGATAATCAGTTTTTTACTGAAGGGTGGTGGTAATTTTACAAAATCCAGTTGGAACTCTACACAAATCCTTTTGGCATGTTCTATCTCCATGTTGAACCAACTGGACTTGCATCTCTAAGAATCTGGGTCCATTTCTATATGGCATTGCTATAACCTGCTCTACTTGGTGGGGGCTGAAGGTGACAAGAAAGCAAGATCCCATGAAAGAATCCTTCACTCAATACTGACACGACAACATGGATAAATACCCAGTAACTTTTCCCTTGAGTAGGATAGCTTTACACTGTCTCCTTGAGTTCCCCAGAAGAATTATGCTACAGTTAAGTTTAAATGACATGATACTTCTGTTGAACCTGGATTCTGTGAGTTTCTTCCTCTATCTTAATTTACCATGCCATCTTCAATGCTGGTCCTTGGATTAGATAGAGCTTAGGAATAGAAAGCAGATAAACTCTTTGGTGGTAAAACCTTTTCCCACTGAGCTTATAGAAGCTTCTTAAGGGTCCGGCCAAGTGAGTTCCCTTTGGCCTTGCTCTGTGACTATGAGAAACATTTCTCTGGGGGATTCTATTTACATCTAGACCTCACTGATTTCAACATAGTGATATGCAGAGTCTTTACTGGCTTTTATTGTATTGGTCTCATTTCTTGGTGGCCCAAATGCATCTCTGTTGACTCAGAACCTATGTAGGTATCTATCTACATGTGGTAAAACTATTGGCACATCCACTAGAAGTGTCCTCTTACATTTTGAATATCTGGGTTGGTGTATTCCAAAATATTCAGGACATGATAAATGGAAATCCACCCTATAATAGTGTTTCCATTTTTCTGAACATTGGAGAGAGAGAGAGAGAGAGAGAGAGAGAAAGATAGAGAGAGATAAATAGACAGATAGATAGAGAACTAATACGGATAGACAAATCTCTAATACTGATTGTACACAAAGCCATTTACTAATCCATTGCACACTTTTAATTTGTCTTGGCTACCATTTTCCTTGCTATTATAACCACAAAGATCTGTACATTAGCAGTTTTTGATATGTCTTAGGTTTAATAGGTGCTTCACGCATCCAGGCATGCTCTGTGATTTCAGGGAAGATAGAAGAAAAAACAATGGGTAAAAAGGTGCCTTAGAACAAGAGTATTAAAAGTACTCTCACACTATAAGCGCTATGATCTTGAAATGGCAGCACCAAAATCAATATTGAGAAGTCTCCTTAATGAGAGAGCAATGTAGTCCACTTACCTGTAAATTGATAAAAATAAAAACAATACTAATCCTGAAAATAAGAATAGAGAAATATGATAAAGTTTGTTTCCTCCATGATGTCTACTTTGCTGCTTTTCATGTGTGTCAGCTATTTTGTTTGAGGGGTTTCTAGCTATTCTGGTGCCCTGTGCACAGGCATCCAATTCTGGAAATTATCCTTCCCATGAGCCAATGCTGCAGCTTCCCTAGGTTCATCTGTGTTCTGATGTTAAGTTACTTCCACAGTGAGACCTTTGAGGTCTTTTGTACGGTCCCCAAATTGCACTGCCTCTGCTCACCTGTAACGAGCACTACAACGAAAGTAGCTGCTTCATCCAATAAGGAAGCCGTTTGCATTGCTCCTACAGGTATGATGGGCTGCCCCAAAGCAAAGAAGATCCCCACCTGCAGGAGCTTTTCAGGCTGGTGGTATGGCTTACAACTTGTGGAAAGTCGGAGCTGAAGGTCTTTGATAATGTCACCTATCCCCAACGTGAAGGCTTCAAGTTCCATCATGAAGCTCCTGGTACGTCCTTCTTGTATTTCTGATCTACCAGCTACAATTGTTGAGTTCAAATGAAACTACACAGTTCTTTTCTTGAATCTTTGTACATAAAAAAACAAAATCCAAACACAATAATCTGCAATTGTCAATGATCAATATAGTCAAACTCTGTTGTAACATTTGTGGAAATTATCTATAGATTTAAAATATCTTCTCCACAGACTTTTCCAGATACCCACAATAAGAAATTTTTGTCTTGGATATGACTTAGAGGAAAATTTTACTTAATAAAGTAAAATATAATAATCTCAAGTAATAGAGGAAGTCTCAGTTATTATCAACGTAGAATGCCCTATTGTATGATTTACTGTGTGATTTTTATGTACATGATAGAAACGGGTGACCTACAATAGCCACCCAGGGGCAGAGTCATCAGCTGTTCAGTACTTTGAGATCATAATTATTGATTGATTAATTGAGGACCTCAAACATTATTCATTTATACTTTCAGAATGTCAGCAGGCCAGGTGTCTGCTCTCTATAAATTCTTTTAACCCAAACCCCAAACAAATCTACTGCCATCAAGTCAGTTTCAACTCTTTTACAAAACAGGATAGAATTGTCCCTGTGGGTTTCCAAGAGTGTAAGTCTTTATGGGAACAGACAGCCTCATCACTCTCCTGCATAGCAGATGGTGAGCTTGAACCACTGACCTTATAGTTACATGACACCAAGTCTCCATATAATACCCACACTACTGGAAATGGAACAAATAGAACACAATTAAAGAGAATGTTGACACATTGTGATAAATGAAAATAATGCCATGGGATAATTTGTGCAGCACAAAATGTGCACTGAGTAAATTGATAAAGGGGAAACTAACCTGCACAACAATTGACTCAGTAAGTGTTGGGTTAATTAGGAAGCCCTTCACAGAGAACAATATTTATTTAACAGCTTTCCTTGAAATAAACCTGAATTTGGGTTAATTTTAAATGTCATTTTACTTTAATTGATTGAAAACCACCCTCTAGCTCTGGGGTTAGCAACTTCACAAGCAATATGCAGTTCTTTGGGTATGAATAAGTGGCTCTGAAGTAAAATTGAAAATGAAAGTAAAGCTATTATTCAAATAATGGTGATTTCATTTATTTCAAAGATATATTGATGGCTCTTGGATATTTTAAAATTGTTGTGAAGGACAAGATTGGCTCTTCCATGTCAATAATTTCCTGATCCCTGCTCTAATCCAAGGCTGTCTAATGAAAATATGTGAGCCCCATATATAACTCTTTTATTGAGCTTCTTTTTCTTTCTCTCTCTGTGTGAGAAGCAGTTTACATAGCAAATAAAGTTCCCATTTATCAAGTTATTCAGTGCACGTTTTATGGTGCACAAATTATCTGGTGACATTATTTACATTTATCACAATGTGTCAACATTCTCTTTAATTGTATTCTATTTTGTTCATTTCCATTAGTCTAGTTTCTCTGCCCTCTTATCTATTCATCTTTGCCTTTGAGTCATTGTTGGCCTTTTACTCTCTTACTGGTGCTGTTTTTAACTTAGTGAAGTGGTGTGCTCCTCTGTTATTGTGCTAAAAGATCGCTCAAATTAAGGTTTAGTTTTAGGTTTAAAAAGTGTTTTAGGGAGTCTTCTGTCCATTACAGTTTCCGCTTGTGTGTGTGTGTGTGTGTGTGTGTGTGTGCGTGCGTGCGTGCGGTAATGTTTCAATAAGAATTTGAGTTCTACTCTGTATTTTCTTCAATTCTATCTGGACCATCAATTGGCTTATGGTTTTAAGTCTTTAGTGATCTTTAATTGAAAGTAAAGTGCTGCCTTAAAAACTGTTTCAAAAGAAGAGATCTCACCTCAGCTGAGGTCAGTTTTTAAAATGCAGGGAGAGCAGAAAGCGAATCAGTTACTGCTAAGGTCACCCCCAAATAACTCACACTCATACCAGAAGTATAAGTGAACCTTGCTGGAAATCAATAAATGGGGAAGGGAGCATGCATGCCCCAGTGAAGGCAATCACATTTTTGTTCGAAAGAAAATGGGAAGGAGTCACCTCCCATCAGAAAAAAAAATACTTATAGTACCTACATAGAACCCAACGGGAGGATATGCCTGGCCCTATATTCGCAATTGAAGAAGCCTTAGTGGTGTGGTGTATACACGTTGGGATAACTGCTAACTGCAAGGTCAGCAATATGAAGCCACCAGTGGTGCTTTTCTGCACCGATGCTGGCTCAGAAATTCCCAGGGGCCATTTATACCCTGGGACTATGGGTTGCCATGGACTAGATGTCAGTGAAGGAATAGTGACCTAGTTTCCACAGCTCTAGTGACTCAGAATGTGAGGTATCGTCTACTAGAACATTGAATTCTTTTCTTTTTGAGGCACAATACATCCCCGGCAGACCACCCCGAAGCACACAATAGGAAAACCTCATTAAGTGAAGTGGACTTTACCTCAAAGTGATATGTAGCCCTTTAACTCCAGAAGCAAATAACTGTTATCCTGAGTATATGTTGAATGGCTTAACTATTGAATTGCATGATATGTAAATTGTGTGCCAATAAAATTGTTGGAAAATTAGACTGTAGACTGGTGACTGGATTTTGGTTCAGATCTCTTGTCTTGAGGGTGCCTAATGAGTGGTGTCCCAGGAGTACCATACTCTTATTATGTTAATGCCCTCCTTGCTTCATTATGACATGCATGAATCCAGCAGGCATGGTCCTGCTAGTGTGAAAGAGTATTACTGAAAATTTTGCCTTATCACAGATATCTATTGTTTGTGTAAGTCATATCCAGTCACTTGAGGGTTTTAGATGTAAAGTTCAACAATTCATATATTCTTCATAGTCAGCCTATATACTTGCATCGTTTCCTTTTCTCAACAGTTTTAAATTCTATCACTCACTGCCAACTCATGAATTTGTGACACGATCAGTAGTATGCCCCAGGGGGATTATTGATACTCTTCTCTGACATAAGTGATAATGACATCTCTAAAATCAACTAGAGAAATCCATAAGCCAAAGATATATGAATGGATTTGGGGTTTCACTTAATTCTAACCCCACTGAAAGATCAACATTTTTTTATGACATGCCTCTGCTTGATACATGCCCGAATAAAGAAATCATTGAAAATATGAGCGTTATAGCAAGTGTGGAGAACAAAGTAAATAATACTGTCCTGCTGAGGTCTTAAAAGTTTGTCCTCGTACAAGGGAGACATTACAAGTTCACATGGAAAAATTGCATCAGCCTGTGTGATTTAAGGATTGTAAATAATAAAATCCAAATCCAAAGGACTAATTGGTATCAGAGTCTAAATTGTGAAAACCTGGTTTGTAGAAAGCTATGGTTGCCTCTGACTTCCAAAGTTTCTGGGGAGAAATCTGCCCTGACTTTTGTGAAAAACTCTTACTTGGTATCTTATATTGAGCTTTTAGCTTGTTCTTTACAGAATTCTTTCCTTGTCTCTGAGCTGTAAAAATGTTCTTAATATATGATATGGAATTGATCTTTGTCTGTCTGCTTTAATCCCAGTCATGTGGTTCATGTGGTCTCCTGCACTTGGAGGCTTTGTTCTTGGTGCAGGTTTGGGAAATTCTCTTGGATTATCTCTTAGAAAATTGTTCTATACTTTTAGCAGTGTCATGGTCCTCTGGGATTTCATTAAGTCCAATGTGAGATTTCTTTTTAAAAGATAATGATATTTTTATTAACAACTTTTATTGGGGCTCTTACATCTCTTAGCAGAATCCATACATTCATCCACTGTGTCAAGCACATTTTGCACATATGCTGCCATCATCATTTTCAGAGCATTTTCTTTCTATTTGAGCCCTTGATATCAGCTTTTCATTTTCCCACCTCCCTCCCCAGCCACAGTTTCTCATTAACCCTGATAAATTATAAATTATAGATAAATTATAAATAAATTATTTTCATATCTTACATAATCCCCTGTCATCCTTAACCCACTTTTCTGTTGTTTGTTCCCTTTGAAGGGGTTATATATGATCCTTGTGATCAATTTCCCCTCCATCCCTGTCCCTTACCCATTCCCTGTGTTGAGGGCTCTTATCTGTAGCTATGTACCTGTCTGGTCTAATTCAATTTGTAAAGTAGAATTGAGGTCCTGATAGTACTGGGGAGGAAGTATTAAAGACCTAGAGGATGGTTGTATGTTTCTTCGGTGCTATACTGTGCCCTGACTGGATCACCTCTTCCTTTCGACCTTTCTGTATAGGGATATCCAATTGTCCAGCTAGGCTTTGGGTCTCCATTCCTTCCTGCTCCAGCCCCACCATCCCATTCACATTGGTATAATTTTGTTCTGAGTATTAATTAGATGCCTGATTCTTGGTCACATCAACGCTTCACACTTCATCATCACACAGGCTGGTGTGCTTCTGCCATGTGGGCTTTGTTGCTTCTGAGCTAGGTGACTACTTGTTTAACTTCAAGTCTCTAAGACCCAACATGCTATATCTTTTAAAAGAATCCTTTTATTCAGGGCTTATACAACTCATATCAAAATCCCTATGTCTATCCATTGTGTCAAGCACACTTGTACATTTGCTGCCATCATCATTCTCAAAATTGTTGCTTTTTACTTAAGGCTTTTGTATCAGCTCCTCATTTCCCTCCCTCTCTCCCTGCTCCCCCCTCCTTCATGAATCCATAATCAATAAATAATTATTTTGTCATATCTTACTATTTGACATCTCACTTCTCCACTTTTCTGTTGTCCCTCCCACAGAGAGGAGGTTGCATGTAGAGCCTTATAATCATTTCCCATTTTCTACCCCACCTTTGCTGCCCCCTCCTGGTATCACCACGTTCCCCACAGGGACATCACCCTCCAAGCCTGGTGTGCCAGCATGTGGTCCAGCCTGGCTCTCTTTCTCTTCCTCCCTCCTGGCCCACCTCCCTGTGGTTGTAGCAAGCTGGCCCCTCTCCCCAACCTGTAGGGTCAATTCTGCTCTGTCACACCCACTTTCCAGAAATGCTTCGTTTTGGCTTTTGTTGGGGCCAGACCTGTGGTTCTCTCTTTTCATGCATCCTTCAATGTGGCCATGCTGTCCTCATGGTTTGGTGCATCATGGTGGGGTCTCCATGCCCACTCCAGATTCAATGGAGACAAATACAGTACTCTCCTCCTGGTGGATCAGTGCCATGCTCTCTCCCTCATCATTTCACTTCCAACCCCACCTTTTCTTCCACCACCCCCCCTTTTCCCAGTTTTGTGTTGGACCAACATGCACCTCCTTGAGTTTGGTCCAACCTCCTCCCAATTCCCTGTATTTCAACCCAGATGTTATGATATAGGTGGCTTCTCTTCTATATCTACCATGCTGATTATTCTTACTTCAGGGGACTCGTGCTGTATTTCTCCTTTTGTGATCACTGACTTCACTTAGCAAAATTTCCTTCAATTCTTCCCATGAAAAGATGTATTTCAAGTGCTCAATGATTTTCGATAATGCATAGTACTCCATTGTGTGTATGTACCAAAGTTTACTGATCCACTCATCTACTGATGGAAATTTAAATTGTTTCCAGCTCTTTACAAATGTGAATTGTGCTGCAATAAAGATTGCAATGCATACAACTGGTCATGGTTTATTTCTTACCTTCTTCTGGGTTTATACCCAGTAGGGGGATAGCTGGGTCATAAGGTAGCTCAATTTCCATGCTTTTAAAGTGTAGCCAGGTCACTTTCCATAGCAGTTGTGCATATGTACAAGATCACCAGCAACTTAGGAGAGTTCCCTCCTCACCACATCCCCTCCAACAGTTGCTGCTCTTTGATTTTCTGATTTGGGCAAGCCTCAAAGGTGTTAGATAGTATGTCATGGTTGTTTTGATTTACATTTCTCTGATGGCTAATGATAAGGAGGATTTTCTCTTCATGGTTTCTGTTGATAGATCTGAGCCTATTCTTACCTGAGAGCCATTGTATGTGACCACTTTCCTTTCTTTTGCTGCTCTTAGGAATTTTCTCTTATTTTCTTTAAGTTGGATAGTTTAACCACCTTGGTTGACCAGCCTTGGTGAGCTTTTCCTGGGGTTTAGTCTATTTGGTGTCCTCTCTGCTTCCTGTATGAGTCGCTGATTCTCATTCATTAGTGGGGAAGTTTTCTTCCAGAAATGCCCTTGTTAATTTAGCTATTGACTTCTTCACTGTGTTTTGTTCAGGTAGGCCAGTAATTCAGATGGTTATTTCCTTTCGTAGTATTATTCATTGATTTCAGGTTTTCTTCCACCTCTTTCATTACCTTGTTTGGTTGTCTTGCTCATTGCTGAGGTCTGCCTGATTGTCTTTGAGATCACTGATATGGTTCTTAACCTCCTCTAGTCTGTTCTTGAGCTCGGTGATCTTGTGTGCAGCTCCTGCTGCTTCATCTGTTAGCTCCTGTATTTCCCTTCGTTGCAGGGACTTCATTCCCTCTATCATGGACTTTATTCCCGTCTATCACTGTATCCTTAGTCAGTATAGTTTCCCACATCCTCTGTTTTGCTCCAAGAAGCCCTCTGAATATTTATTTTTGTGGCTCAGATCGAGTGGCTGATCTATGTCAGATTCTTCTATGAACGTCGTTAGCTCTGTTGATGTGGTTTATCTTTCTTTTTACTTGTGAGGGATGAAGTACACTTTTGTATACATGATGATTTTTGAAGAGTGGGCACCATATTTCTGGGAGACAAAAAGGTCCTGTGTTCTTTCACTGTGTTTTCAAGGGCTGCCTATGAGGGAGGTTGGTCAGGCTTCCTTGTAGGCCAGTGTCATGGTGACTCAGGGGTCAGCAGCGATGAGAGGTGCAAATTCCAGTGAAGACAGCTGTGAGGAGCTCAGTTTGACTGGTGGATATATTCAGTACAGTGGCAGGGTTGTAGGAAGCCAATGTGCATGTGACATTGCCTTTAGGGTTTAAGGTGTGAGTGCATGGGCTGGGGGAGTTCCCAGAACTTGGTCTCCGATCCCCTGTATTCCAGATCTAGGCTAAGTTTGCGACCAGAATGCCTGGGAAGCATTCTTCATGGATCCACTTGCTGCCTGGTCTGGGAACAGACAGGGCAGCCAAGATCCCTGAGCTGCAACAAATCCAGGTAGCAGTTATCTGAGGCTCCCGGGGTGGGCGCTTGCTGGGCGGGCCTGTAAGGAGCTGGTCTGTGGGCCGGGCAGCACATGTGGGCCTGTAAACACGCAGTCTGTGACTTTGGGTGAGTAAACTCGAGGTGAGCCTGCAAGACTCCGGTCTGCATCTCCACTGTCCTGCAGCTCGGGCTGCAGCAGTGCGTAGCAGCTATCCCAGGCCTGGGGCTGCGTCTTTGCTTCCACAGGGCTCTGGACCAGTTTGCACTGTGGTCCTGAAAGGCCCCAGTCCTCGATTCGTTCTGCCACTACTAAGGCAGTGGTGGCGTATCACAGGCCTGCAAGGCGCCATCTCATCTGTGTCTCCGCTGCTATGCTGCTCGGGGCAAGTTGGCAGTGGGCTGCTGCTTGGATTTCTTGAAGCTTGGGTGGAGAAAGGATGTGGAAGAGTTTCCCGGACTGGGAGAAGAAGGGAATGGGAGATTCAGGGGCTGCCAGAAGCTGCTGTGCAGGGGAAATGGTGGGCGGTAAGTAAGGGTGCCATTCCCTATAATTGGTGAGATGCTGGGACAATGAAAAGTTGAGGAACCTTGGCAGTGGAGGGGGATGTGCCCCTCCAACAGGGCAGGCAAGACTGCCTGGGGGCTGGTGTTGACCCAGGCACTGGTGCTGGGTGCACCCAGCCGTGGACTACCAAACGTGCTGCGTGTTAGGCTCTGGGGCCTTGGGTGACTGCCCAGAGGGACTGCAGCTTGCAGGCATTACTGCTTGCCCTGTGTAGGGAGGGGAGTCGTTGGAGATGGGCACAGTCCTGAGTGGGTATCTGCTGTGTGGTGGTCAGTCCCTGCGCTGGGAGTGTTCTCCATGATAGCCATCCTGTCCCTGGGGCAGCGACCGTGTTAAAGGGTAGATTGGGGGAGGCACTGGCAGGTGGCAAGGCACACAGAAGTTGCACAGCCGGTGGGAAATCCCTTATATATGGACCCAGATCTCCAGGGCTTGAAATAAAGCTTATGCGAGACAGGACCCCCTCCTGGAGAGGGAGGACCCCTTTCACCAGAAAGCTTCCACTTGACCTCCCGGCTACCAGACTCACCTGAGCGCCCCATATGGGCCGCTTACCTTGACACCATCTTGACTGGAACTCTTCCATATGCTATATCTTTTGATAGCCAGGCAGCATCCGCTTTCTTCACCACATTTGCTTATGCCCTCATTTTGTCTTCAGCGATCAGGTCAGGAAGGTGAGCATACAGAATGCGGGGATATTAGGACAAAGTGTTCTTGTGCTGAGTGAGCTGATTTCCCGGGGCTTGGGTGGAGAAAGCCCAATGTCCATCTGCTACCTTAATTCTTAGTGTATTGACATAAATACATAGATCTATTTCCCTATCATTATATAAAAATATATTTACATATGTACACTCCTGTACTTAGACCTCTATAAATGCCCTTTGCCTCCTAGTTCTTTCCTCTATTTCCTTTTCCTTTTCTCTTGTGCCACTGTCATGTCTGGCCTTCATTCAGATTCAGTTTTCCCTCACTGTTAGACTGCTCTTGATTAAGCCCCAGGAGGCATACTACGTCCTTCTCTCCATTGATTTTAGTTCACTTGTTCTCTTGTGCCTGGGTAAGTTGAGACACCCCTTCTCCTATGTACCCTCAGAACTGTTGATCTTACTGATTTTGTCTCTGAATTGCTTATCCCACCCATCTTAACTAGATAGACATGCAGAGACATTAATAAGTGCAGAAAGCATGCAAAGCTAAACAAAGCAACAAAGGAAGACTAAAACAAAATAGCATTAAAAACAAAAATAATAACAAAAAGAAAGCCAATGCCCCCAAAAGAAAAAGCCTATAAATAGTTCCAGGTCTGTTTTCCACCCTTAGGAATGTTTTCCAGTTGAGTCTGGTGGGGTGCCACACTCTGACCCAAAGAATATTTTTGGTGTTCCCTGGAATTTCATGGCTTTGCTCCCCTCATTGCTCTGTTACATGCCCTTAATGTTTTGTCCTCGTGTGACGGGGTTAGATCAGGCACATTTCCCACGCTATGTCTCCAGTATTGTCCGCTATGGTGCAGTGTCGTGTAGAGAAAGATGTTGTGTCTTATGGTGGGGCTGGCTCTCTGGTCCTCCCTGTGCATTGCCTTCTCTGAGCAGGGATATCACCATCATATGTTCCCCTCACTCTCCATGCCTGTGTGCTCTAATCGCAGGTGCCCCTCTCCCCAAGCTGTAGCTTCAGTGCTGTCTTCTGAAGTGCATTCTTCTGGGGATGGGGGTCCATTTAGTTGGGATTGGGGCCGACCCTACAGAGCTTTCTGTTGGTTCCCTGGTACATGCTGATCTGTTGTATTCACATCTTGGTGCAGTGGGTTGAAGCCTGGTCTCTCTCTCCCTTGCCTCTTAATGTTCTGGTCTGGAAGCAGGATTTTCGGGTGGGTAAATCTCCCAGGATGCCATATGGGGGACTTTTTCCCGAGATTTCTTAATTAGATCTCATCTTGCCTTCTGGGTTTGCTAGTTTGCTTTTCTCTCTTTTAATGATAGATTTAGATATTCTGTCTTCTAATTTATTCTGTTTTCTGTCTGTTTCTCTTGCTTTTCAATAATATATTTGCTGTATTATTCTGTTCTAGCAATTCTCTTTCTTTCTCTCTTTTGTTTTCAATTTTCTTGTTAAAGTCCTCATTTCCCCCTCTATTTACTCATCTCTGTTAATTTGTTTTCTGTGTGCTATTTGTCTTCTGTAACATTTCTAGTACCATGGCAAGGAAGTTGTCAATTATTTGCATGAGCTGGACTTCATAGGAGAAATTTCCTCTTCTTCATATTTTACTTTTCACTGGTCTTTTAATTCTGCATTTTTAAACCATTTTTTGGTTGAAATTGGGCCATTTTGCTGTTATTACATTTTAGGTTTACATTTAATATTTTGATTTTTGTGGGGATTTTGTCTGATTGGGTGCTCTGGGGGTGCAGTGGCCAAGTGTTTAGTTACAAACGAAAAAGCTGAGGCCCACACTTAACAGCAGCTGCATGGGAGAAAAATGTACCAATTGCCTCCACAAAGATAAACCGCTAGGGGGAGCTAGTGGGTCAGGTACATTCTACTTCACAGGGTCTATGAAACAGAATCATCCTAGCAGCGGTGAGTTTGGTATCTTTTCCCGATGTCCACTAGAGGGCACCACTAGCCTTAGGATTTCTACAGTGCTAACTCGGGATCTGTAATTAAACACACGTGCTTCTGGAGAGGGAGAAGGGGTGGGCCAGGGGTGATGATGGTGTTAGGTAGACTGATGGCAGATGCTGATGTAAACAGTGACGCTAGACTTTTCTGTGATGAAAATGGGCAAGGGTCTCTCTGTTCGCCCCTGTACAGTTTTTCCTATAACATCCCACTGTGTGCAAGGGGCTAAAGATTTCCCTCTGTGTGGTTCATTGGCCTGAATTATTCCCTTGACTCTTGCCCTTGATCCTCCCAGTCCTCATGTCCAAGCCTTGTAACTCAGTGAGATGCTCTCTCTCTGAAAAAGAAATCCATCTGGGGGTACCCCCTTCTATGTTTGTGTGTGTCTATACATATGCATATAAATTGTGTATGTGTGTACGAAGGTTTCAAAATCCAGTGTGAACTTTATATTCACAGCT
Source organism: Nesogale talazaci (assembly GCA_004026705.1). Classification (NCBI taxonomy): domain Eukaryota; kingdom Metazoa; phylum Chordata; class Mammalia; order Afrosoricida; family Tenrecidae; genus Nesogale; species Nesogale talazaci. The sequence continues at coordinate 48,204 of PVJH01003713.1, read as the reverse complement.
CATCTCACGTCAACTGCTTCACTAGAACATTGCACATTTTGGACAAAGTAGATTTAGGCTGACCCACACTCTAGGCAGTTTACTCCTCTAATATTTATTCCCAGAGGAGAAAATGCAGAAATTCCTAATGTAATTAAATATTACCTTCAGGATTTTCTTTTTAATCTCCAGGAGCAACCATTAAGAATCTTCAGGCCTTCCAAGTCCTGCAGAACGTCTTTCATAAAGCCAGCGACCCTTTTCTCTGCTCACAAGTCTTATCGGCCATCAGAACCATGTGGGACTGGAACGCACGCAACTTCTTCTTGCTGGAGTGGAGCCTGCAGCCTATATCTCAGTTTGTGGAGCTCGTGCACCTTAAATCAGTCCCAGTGCAGACACAGTTCTTCCAGTTGCTGGAGGTGCTGGTGTTTGAGCTAAACTATGTGCCCCACGAAATTCTGTGGAAGGTGCAGTGCCTGATCAAGGAAGACCTGGGGCCATCTTGCACCCTTGTGGCCCTGCAGAGCATCCACAGAATGGCAGGCAGCGACCCATTCTTCACTGACATATTCCGGGACTCAGGTTTCCTGGCCCTGCTGCTGGCCCAGGTGCGGAAGAGAGCCAAGATCATGAGGAAATCAGGTGAGGCGCTGGAGTATAGTGATGGCGGGTGACTGACTTGGGGTCAATGTTAGTTCTGGTCTGTGTGTCCCCTTCCCATATCAGCATAACAAAGACAGTGATGGAGTCTATGCTATCAAGGATTAAGAAGACAAAAAATACCCCTTGGTGCAGAAAGAAAGGTGCTTCCTTATGATCTGTAACTGACCCAGTATTTCTCATGTACAGGAGAGTAGGGTGAGTGTCATTTTAACTAAGCGTCTTGGACTCAAACATCTCCTCCTCCGCTAAACATTGCTTGAGTATATCAATGAAGGCAACAGAGAACCCGACAGGTCCTCAGAGATACAAAGGAAAAGGGAGGGGCAGAGGCCTGGGTAGGACTGGCTGGGATTACCTGAGCTATGGCTGCTTTGTTCACCTGATGTAGTTGTGGCTTAATAGTCTTCTCTAGACTTAGAGTTGAAGCCTTTTGGCTTTTTAGTCTTGGCCAGATCCTTTATACCTGCCGGGCTATATACACTGCCTCCTCGATAAGGTGCCCCGGCTATCTATATCTCCATCTGTATTTCCGTGGATTTGAACCTCAGTGACCTCTGCCACCCCTTCAGGACATCCAGGCCTCTTTCATACATTATTGTGGTGGGTTCTACTTATATCAGCCCCATGTACAACAGAATGAAGCACTGCCTAGCTTGGGCCCTCTTCACAGGTTTTCACGTTTGAGCTCATTGTGGCAGCCACTGTGTAGATGCATATTGTTGAAGGTCTTTCTCTCTCTCTTTTTATTTTTTTGCTGCCCCCCTACGTGATCAAGAACAATGTCCTTCTCCAAGGACTGGTCTCCCTTGACAACATGTTCAAAGTATGTTTAGGAGGACGGAATGATGCAGGGTGCTGGTCCATACTCTCGCACAACATGTGTTACACACCCTGCTGGGGTCATCTACTGTTGTTCTAAAATTCACTCTGACTCCTGCTGCAAAGGCATAAGGGCTCTTGAATCATTGACTCTTTTTTTCTCTTTCAAAAAATGATGTTTAGCACATAGCCAAACTTGTTCAGTTGCCAGCTTCTTGGGTTTCTCTAGATAAAGAAGGTGAAGGGGAGCCCCGGCGGCGTAGTGGTTGTGCGCGGAACTGCGGCCCCCTGGGATAGAGGTTCGATTCCAGCTCCACAGAGCAAAGGCTGGGCCTCCTCCCACCACCTGAGGGCAGTGATGCCAAAAAGAAAAAAAAAAGGTGAAGGAAAGCTTACACATGGAAGCCAGAGAACCCTGGACTGGGCGATTTCAAACCCCTAACCTTACGGTAACTGCCTAATATACAACCTGTCTTAGTCTGAGTAGGCTAGAGGAACAAATTTCATAGACACACATATAGATATAAGGAAAAGGTTTATATACAAGAGGAACAGGACATTGAGCCAGTCCAGTTCAAAGTCACAAGTCTGATATTAACCCATATGCCCAAAATCAATCTATAAAGTCTCCTTCCGACTCACAAAGTCACAGGTCAGTGGGTGCAGAATCCCGGTGCTGGCAGGGGTCTCCACATGGCTCCTCGCTTCCAGGGCTCAGGGGCCATCAACAGCAGAAACAACTCATCGCTGGCAGAGGTCTCCATGTGGCCGCCCCAGCTTCAGAGGTCTGGTTCCATCAGGGCAAAGCCTTGGGGTCTCTCTGCCAGCTCCTCCAGCTTCATGGATGCTGACGTCTTGTCCTTGATTCATCGTCTCTGAGACTAACTCCCAACAACCGGGGAAGATAGAGTCTCATCTTCACGAGAGAAATATCGCGAGATTTCCCAGAAGTCTCAGGAGAAAACCTCATTGGCTACTCAATGGCTATCTCCAGGTTAACAGGTTAGACTCCACCCCGACATTTCAATCATAAATTAACATAAGCACATGACTGCCACACAACCACTACATGACCAAGGATCCTTTAAGATGTTACCTCGTTTAATTCTCACAACATTTCTATAATGAAGATAAGATTACTTCCATTTACACAGGAGAAGTAAGTGGTTCAGGGTTCTAACTGACTCAACCAGGATCTCAGTTCAGAGAAAGATGCCCACTTTAGTGAAGAATGGGTTCCCTGTAATTCTGTGGATGCTATGCAGGGCCACAAAGGTGCCAGGAAGTGCAAGAGTTGGACAGCATCCTCACCTCTAGGCTGGTATTGCAGAGTCCTACCCCGATTTCTATTGATAATCAGAAGATATGGTAATGTCAGAGGACCACATGCAGTCCCTGCCAAATACAAGCAGTTGACCTGATTGGCTACTCATTAAAAAGCTGCAAGTTCTAGTCCACCCAGAGTTCAGCAGGAAAGAAAGGTCAAGCAATCTACTTCTGGAAAATCAGACATTGGAAACCTTATGCAGTTGAATTCTACTTTGTTTTGTTTTATTTTTTATTTACACTTGGGGTGGCTAGGTAACCCCTTGATTAATTAAAAATATTATTTTGATATCTTACACCTACTGCTGTCTCCCTTCTCCCAAGTTTCTGTTGTTCATTACCTTGGGTAAGTGTTATGTGTCAATTATTGTGATCAGTTCCTAGTCTTCCTAGTCTTCTCTTCCAAGTCTTCTCTCTCCACCTTCCCCCTACCCTCCTGACATTGCTACTCCCATTCCTGTTGCTGGATTTAATGAGTTGTGAGTTCATTTTATTGTTCTGTAAGTGGCAGTTTACAGAGCAGATCCATTTTTCATTCAATAAGTCATGCACATTTTTTATGTGAAGATCAAATACAATCTGCATAATGTAACAGCATTCCATGCAACCCCAAGTATGAATAAAAAACAAAACTCATTTCCTTTGAGTCAATTTTGACTTATAGCAACCCCTTATACGATAGGGTGGAACTACCCCTGTGGGGTCCAAGACTGTGACATTTTATAGGCATACAAACCCTTGTTTTTCTCTTGAGGTGTTTTTGAGTCACTGACCTTGAAGTTAGCAGCCCAACATGTAGTCACTATGCCACGAAGTGTGAATAGCAACTTATAAAAGTGGCTAAGGAAAATCAAGGACTTCAGACTTCATGTAAGCATTGTGGTGCTCAAAGCAGATCTCATGAGGTACACTATCCCAAGCTAGTTAGAAAGAAATTCTCAAAACCCATATCAGACCAACTAAGTCAAAACTTCAGAGATGGGACCCAGGAACCTGGGTTTTAATAAGTGCACTGTGGAAATTTTATATGCTCATGTTGGAGAAACACAGATGCAGAAAAATTTAATCATTTCATTGGGGGCTCTTACAGCTTTTATAACAACTCATACATCCAGTGTGTCAAGCACACTTTGTACATCTGCTGCCACCATCCTTTTCAAAACATTTTCTTTCTACTTGAGCCTTTGGTAACAGCTCTTATTTTTGTTTTCTTCCTTCCTCTCCCTTCCACCAACACGAACCCTTTATAAGGTCTAAATTATTATTATTTTCTTATCTTACACTGTCTAGTGTCTCCCTTCCCTCTGATATCTGGGAAAGGGTGGGGGTGGTGGTGGGGCTTGTACATAGATCATTACGATGGTTGCAGAAAATGTTAAAGGATTCATCTTGTGAATTGGGTTGCATACTCCAAATATTTGAAGCAATTTCCTTATGTCTCCCTATGAGAATTAAAAGTTGATGAAGTCAGAAAATTTTAGTCAAACTATGGAAATTGCATTCCTACAACTACTGCAACAAAATGCTACAAGTGGGGTCCTTTTCAAGAACAATAATTTATTGTGTAAGAATGCTGGAGACTGGGAAGCTGACATCAGAGTATTGACTCTGCTGATGTCTCCTGATGCCTTAAGGGACACTGTTTCATGCTTATCATTTGTCTATCATTTTGGCATGCTTTGATGTCTTGTGTGTTGCTGTAATGCTGGATGCTGTGCCACTGGTGTATCAAATACGGGCAGGGTCACCCAGATTGATCAGGTTTCAGTAGAGCTTCCAGACTAGGAACAGTCTACAAGAAGAAATAGACAGTCCACTTCTATAACATTAACCACTGACAACCATATGACTAGCAGAGGAACTTTGTCAGATACTAAAAATTGTAGGAATAGCAGCTGAACATGGTTAAAGATAGTATTAGAAGATAAGCCTCTCAAAATTGAAAGCACTTTGAATAACACTGAAGAAAACTGCCTTGTCAAAGCAGAATTGATGGAACAGATGGAACAGATGTTTATCTGTTAGTACTTGGAACTTCAAAAGTGTGAAGTATATAGAAAATTGGAAATCATCAAAAATAAAAGGAATAAATATCAATATCCTAGAAGTTAGTGAACTGAAATGGATTGGTATTGGCTATTTTGAAATAGGCAGTCATGGCTTACTATGCCAGGCATTACATTCACCATCAAAAAGGATATTAAAAGATCTATTTTGGTGCACAATACTGTCTGTGATAGGATACAATCAATCTATATATAAAGAAATCAAGTCAGCATGATTATTATTCAAATTTATGCACCAACCATCAAAGTTAGTGATGAGGAAATTGAGGAATTTTAATCAATCTTTCTGTCTGAAATTGATCAATCATGCAATCAAGATACCTTGATACTTATTGGTGATTTGAATGCAAGAATTAGAAACAGAAAGGAAGGAATAGTAGTCATAGAAAGGTCATAGAAAGTTTGATTTTCATGATAGAAACAAAATTGGAGATTGATTGATGGAATTTTGCAGGGTCAGTGACTTTTTCCCCCCGACAACACAAAAGGAATCTATACATATGGACTTCTCAAGAAGGAACACACAGAAATAAAATTGAATACACCAATGGCCGTGGAAGAGACAATGGACAAGCTCCAAACCACTAGCTAAAATGAGACCAGGAGCTAAATGTGGAACGGATGATCAATTCCTCATAGATAAGTTCAGGTCAAAGCAGGAAAAAGTTAAAATAAGTTTCAAAGAGTCAAAATATGTCCATGAGTTTATTCTACTTGAATTTAAAGAAACTCTTAAGGACAGATTAATGAAGTGAACACAAATGGCAGAAAACCTGACAAAGCTCGGGGATGGCATCAAGAGTATCAGGCATGAAGAAAGCAGAATGCCATTAAAAGCATAGGAAAGACTTTGCTGCTGCTCAGCTAGATAGTTACGTGTTTATCTTCAAGCCTTTAATACATTAGATGCTATCTCTTTTGATAGCGAGGCACCATCAGCTTTCTTCACCACATTTGCTATGCACCCATTTTGTATTCATGTTGGGAAGGTGAGCATCACTGATGCCAGGTTATCAGAAAAAAGTGTTCTTGCATTGAGGAAGAACTTAGGTACCCAATGGCTGTCTGCTACCATAAATACATAACATATAAATATATACATAGATCCATCTCTCTATCATTAGATATAAATATATTTACCTTTTTACATGCCTGCAAAAGCCCTGTGCCTCCTAGTCTTTCTTCTATTTCCTTTGACCTTCCTCTTATCTCACTATCACATTTGGCATTCATTCAAGACTCAGCAATTCCTCCTGGTTACATTGCCCTTGATTAGGCATCCTACACAATCCTTGCCATTGACTTTGGATCATTTGCTGCTCCCTTTCCCCTGGGTTTGTTAAGAACCACTTCCTTCCCCCCACCCTGTCACCCATCTCCTGTGTCCCGTGGGACCCAGTGATCCTGTTGTTCTCTCCTCTGGATTGTTTATCCCACTTATCTTTTAAAAAAATAATTTTATCACAATTCATACATCCATCCATTGTGTCAAACCCATTTGTACATTTGTTGTCATCATCATTTTCAAAACACTTTCTTTCCACTTGAATCCTTGGTAACAGAGCCTTATTTTCCCCCTTCCCCCTAGCCTCCTTCCCTCAGGAACCCTCAATAATTTATAAATTCTTCTTATTTTTTTTCATGTCTCACACTGATCAATGTCTTCCTCCACCTTTTCTGCTGTCCATCTCCCTGGAAGGCGGTTATATACAGATCATTGTAATTAGTTTCCCCTTTCTCTCCTCAACTCTCCCAACCCTCCTGATATGGGTACTCTCAACATTGGTCCTGAGCACTTTATCTGTTCTGGATTCCCGGTGTTTCCAGTGTTTCCATGTCTCAGTGTACATGCTCTGGTCTAGTCAGATTTGTAAGGTAGAATTGTATCCCACCTCTCTTATCTAGATAGACACACAGAGATAATAATAAGCACAAAAAAGGAAGAGCAAAACAAATTAACAAAAGAAAGCAAACAAACAACAACAAACCAAAGACACAAAAAAGAAAAGCCTATAAATAATTCTAGGTTTGTTTGTTGATCTTTAGGAATAATTTCCAGTTGAGTCTGAAGTGTCATGCGCTGGCCCCAAAGTCTATTTTTGATAACAAAGTGCACATGAAACAAGCACACACCAGCCTGTGTGATCATGAGGTATTGATGGGATCAGGTATGAGGCATCAAAGACCCAGGAGAAAAAAAAATCATATCAATGTGATTTAGGGGGAGTGCAGAGTGAAGATCTAAAACTCATGTGTAGAGAACTGGACATTCTCTTAGGGTCACAAAGAAGAGATGAGCAAGTCAGGGTGCAGTCTAGCACTAATGAAACACACAACTCTCCTCTAGTTCTTTAATGCTTCCTTCCCACACTATCACGACCCCAATTGTACCTCACAAATCTGGCTAGACCAGAGCATGTACAGGGATACAAACCAGAGCAGGGAATCCAGGACAGATAAACCTCTCAGGGCAAATAATGAGAACAGTGATAGCAGGAGGGTAAGGAGAAGGTGGGGGGAGAAAGTGGGGGGAGAAGTCTCCCTGGGGGGCAGAAAAGTGGCTTAAGGGAGACGTCAGTGTAAGACATGAAAACTAAAAACAATTTATAAATTGTCGAGGGTTTGTGAGGAGGATGGGGGGAGGGAGGGGAAAAGGAGGAGCTGATACCAAGGGCTCAAGTCAAAAGAAAATATTTTGAAAATGATCATGGCAACAAATGTACAAATGTGCTTGACACAGTGGATGGATGTGTGGATTGTGATAAGAGCTGCATGAGCCCCCAATAAAATGATTAAAAAAAGAAAAATAATACAAAGAAAATTGTTTTATAAGTAATAAAAATAAAAAAGACAGGAAATGAAGAAAATATCTAAGTGGAGGTAGAAGAGACTCTGAAACTTGCCCTTAATTATAGACTAGCTAAGACAAGTGTAAGAAATGATAATGTCAAAGAGTTGAACGGAAAAGTTCAAAGGGCAACTGGAGAAGACAAAATGAAATATGATAATGAAGTGTGCAAAAACCTTGAGTTAGAAAAACAAAAAAGGGGGACACTCTCAGGATATCTTAAACTTAAAGAAAACAGTAAAACCTTGAGTTGCAATATTGAAAGAGTCTGTAAAAAATAGTGAAAAGTACAGGAAGCATCACAAGAAAAGTGGAAAGAATTCACAGAATCACTGTATTAACAAAGACCCGATCTGCATTCACCCATTTCAAGAGACAGCATATGATCAAGAGCCAATATTTGAAGGAAGGTACTGTAGGAAACTGCACTGAATTCATTAGTCACAAAGAAGACTCCAGGAGTTGATGGGATACTGTGATGGTTATTGATTGTGTCAATTAGAAACTCCTAGGTCAGTGTAGGAGCAGAACCCAGATTATCAATCTGGTCACAATTTGACCCCATCTCCTTGTGAGTGTGGCCCTTTGTCTAAACTAGAGCCTGAACAGGGTAAAATCTCCTTTAGTGCTTCACCTTCGGTTGTTGCTGGCCTTGTATCTGGTTCTTTGGTCTCTTCTTGTGTCACCTGCCTGTCCCAGCATCCATCAGTGGAGACCTGACCGTGTATTCCTTTGACTTACTCAGGCTCATTTCCCATTGTTTCTGCCAGCCTGTGACCCCTGACTCTTCAATTTCCTCTTCCTGCTTTCTTTTCCATCAGCCTCCACAAATCAGAAGCCTAACTTGAACCAGATTGAATTTATCTATTTCTACAATTGTGTAAGCCATTTCTCGTTATGTTTTTCTATATCAATAACATTAAAATGTCATTTGTTTTGCTTTCGTAGGGAACCCAACCTAACACAAACACCAACTGAAGCACTAAACTGACTGATAGAGATTCACAATGATACCCACACCAAAGAAATATGATCCAACAGAATAAACAAATTACCATTACTGTCACATGACAACAAAATTTGCTGAAGATTGTCCAACAACAATTCAGCAATACATTGATTGGGAGCTGAGAGGGTCAGGCCATATTTAAAAGAGAACATAGACCAAGGGATATCATTGCTAATATTAGATGGATGTGGCTAAAGCAGAGAAGACCAGAAAGATGTTTACATGTGTTTTATTGATTACTCAAAGGCATTTGACTCTGTGGTTTATATCAAACTATGGAAAGTCTTGAGAAAAATAGGAATTCCAGAGCACAGCTGTGGCAACATACTTAATTGTGTTCAGAACCTGTAAATGGATCAAGAGGAAGTTGTGAGAACAGAAGGAAATAGTGCCATGGTTTGAAGTTAAGAAAGATGTGTGTCACGGGTTTATCCTCTCACCATACTTATTCAGTCTATATGCTGAGAAGCTGGATTATATGGAGAGAAACTCAACATTAAGATTTATTAACAACTTGAGTTATTTATTGACAACCTTACTTGCCAAAACGGAGGGGGACTTGAAGCACTTGCTGAGGAGTCAAGACTTGCAGTGTTCAATATATAAAGAACTCCATGTAAAGAAAACAAACAATCCTTACTATTAGGCAAATAGGTATTATCATGATACATGGTGAAAAAATTGAAGAAAGATGTCAAGATTTTTATTTTATTTGGATCTATAATCAGTGCTCATGGAAGTTGCAGTCAAGAAATCAAAGTAAAAAAATAAATTAAAAAAAGCAAATCAAAGGATGCATTTCATTGCATAAATCTGCTGTACAAGATCTCTTAAAATATTTAATTGCAATACTTTGAGGCCTAAGGAGCTTGAAGCTGAGGAGCTTGAATGCTCCTGTAAATAAGGATGGCAAGACTTAGCCTCATCCATGTACTTGGACATGTTTTCAGGAGACCCTTCCCTTGTTAAGGGGAGTTTCAAATATTTTATGGGAAAATCAAATGAAAAGACATCAAGCTTGATAAATAAAGGTCAGCTCAAAAAAGGAAGACTGTAGTTGTTACATAAATTCATGTCAACTTGAGGATATATAAAAGTGGAGCGGTGGAGGTTAGCCTGTCAATCATGACTCATTTGCAGTTCTGACTGAGATATATAGATTTCTGAAGGCTTGCCTTGCTCGCGGTCTTCACCTTCCTGGCCACCCTGAGAGCTTCCAGAGCCCCCCCTGGATCTACATACGTCGGCACCCACCGGTCTGTGATATTCCTGAATCCGGCATCGTTCTGTGTGATTGCTTGAGTCTGAAAAGGGACTTATGGACTTGTATTGAACTAATGGACTTACATTGGACCGGGATGGGATGTTTTCTTCATATATAATTACTCCTTGATATAAATCTATTTTTTCAGACATATGAGTGTCACTGGGTTTGTTTCTGTAGCCAACCCGGCCTAACACAAAGACCCTCAACAAGATGGATTGGCACAATGCCTGGCTTTCAATATGCCTCCTTGGTACATAATTCAATCTGTAATGCCACATTTAAGAGTACCACTCATTATATTCTGGGTGAAAGTTTGCATTGGAAAGCTATTTTCCATTCAATAATCAATACACACTTTATTTCATACCATTGATTTCATGCACATATACTTTTTACAGTTTATTTTATTTTTAAATTAATTATTGCAGGAAACACAAAGATTATAACTGACATTCAGGATCCAGAAAGAGAACTTACTTGCTTGATGCTAAGGACAGTGGCCACACTTCTTGAGGACTCTGTTCGGAATACAGGTAAAGATAGCACCAGATATGCCTTGCCATCACTTGACAAGCCTTGAACTATTCCCTGCTTATTTAACCCAGTGTTCAAAGATTTTATCTGTGTAATAGTCAACACTAGTGTGACAAATGTCTGTTCATTTGCTAGTTGATGTTCAACCTAGTTGGCCCTACTTTTAAGGTTGCTAAATTATGTTTGAGAACAAAAATACTATGCTTAATCTAGCACATCCTAAACCTATGAGATACAGAGTCTGCCTCACACAGAGATTTTTAAAGAAAAATATATCAATATTTTGTTGAATCAACAGGTACTTTTTATCCCAAAGAGTGAAATACAGGCAAAGAAAGCTAATCATTTTTAAGAAACAAAGTTTTTATGCACAGCCAGCCCATTGATGGACTTAAGAGATTCACCCATTTGAAAATATTTTTTAGTTTTATAAGATCATGTGGGTACCACCTTAAAAGAGTAAGTATATATGTGTATGTGTACATATATATGTATGGCTCTGTGTTTACAAGCAAAAGGGGAAGCTCCAAAATTTCATGGGAAAATGGAATGATAAAATAATGACATTTTTTCATGAATTTTTGAAGCCCATACACACAAACACAGATAATCACACTTGATATTATAACAGAAGCATACATAGATTATACATATGTATAACATGAAATAGGTACAACAGCAAAGTTTCCTTAGTAGGCTTAGAGATTTATGGTATCTTTACTTACAAATGTGAGATGATAATTATTTAATTATAGCAGAAGATCCCAAACAATAATTTATCCTCACAGGTGTTGGTTAAAATGTTTATTTTTTGCCCTTGATTTCTGATATTTAACTAGTAGTATAGGGTAAGGTAAGAGGAGTTCTGGTGGCTAATCATTAAAAGTAGGACTGCTAACTTCAAGGTCAGTGGTTTAAATCACCTGCGACTCACTAGGGGGAGAAGTTAAGAGTTATAATCTCTGAAACCCACGGGGAAGTTTTTACCTTGCCTAGTAGGGTAGGAATGGACTTGTTGACAGTAAAAGAGAAAGGTAGAGCTCAATAATACACTTAAAATCATTTTAGTGGGGGCTTCTATAACTCTTATCACAATCCATCCATCCATTGTGTCAAGCACATTTATGCATTTGTTGCCCTCATCATTCTCAAAACATTTGTTTTCCATTTGAGCCCTTGGTATCAGCTCATTAGGTCCCCTCCCTCCCTGTTCCTCCTCCCTCATGAACCCTTGATAATTCTAAAATTATTTTTATTTTGTTATGTCTTATACTGACACCTCCCTTCACCCAAGAATCCACTTTTTTAAACAAGTCTACCAGATTCCCATGTAGATGGTACATGACCCACACTTAAAAACATCTTGCTTAATATAATTCTTTGCTCAAATCCTCACGATGTCTCTGGTAGGGTCAATTTACTTCCTAACTCCTATCCTAATCTAAAGATTCATTATGGGGAGGAAATTTTAGGATAGCATTTAACAAAAGTATATAACTTAAGAATTTATTCAATTTTTTTCTCCTTGAACATCTAGGAGTTATAAGTTCTTAACTTAAATCCTGTAGTTTGCTTTATAAAACAATTTTAACAGTGAATTTCCATAGCCCCATTTTAGGAAATTATGAGAAAGCACAAGACATAGATGTATTTAGTTTACAAAAAGTTTGAGGTTTAGAATATTTCTTTAGTAAAGAAACTAGAGAAATATTGTTTCAAACCTAGAATTCTCACTGGTGAAAGAAGGCTGCCTTCGTTTTAAAGATCTTTGTTCCACCATTTCTCTTCTTGCTTTCTCATTTTAATAGTTTGTGTAGATTATTAAAGAAGGTAAAAATGGACAAAAGAGAAACATTGAATTTAACAATACAAACTGAATATTATAAGAGGAATCTTTCTGTGATTTAAACAAAGGTGCCAAACACCCAACTCCAATAATTTGAACTCATATTGTTTGTTCCCAGTTGTCCTGAAAGACCATGGGATGGTGCCCTTTATCAAGATCTTTCTGGATGACGAGAGCTGCCGAGGCGCCTCCCTCAGCATCCTGGAGAAACTTTCCGTCATCAATGCAGAAGAGTACATGAGCATCATTGTGGGCGCTTTATGCTCCTCCACGCAAGGGGAGCTGCAGCTGAAAAAGGATCTTCTGGAGGTAATTGTGTCTCCTTTGCATTGCTCTCCCTCTGGTTTGCAGCAGGTTTCTTGTATTCCTTTATTTGTTTATTTACTTGACCACTGTGCTCATCAAAGGTAAGGACATGCTAGTTGCTGCTGTAAATGAGTTCCCAAATCTTAATACCAACCTTGAGTTAGCAGCTGACTGCTGATTCATTGCACCACTCATTGCACTCAGTCATCAATTGTCTGCACCACACGCGCCAACCCAAAGCTAACCGGTTGCTATAGCGATGGCTCTGCTGTCTGCAGTTTTGCCTGAAATCTTTACGGATGCAGATCACTAAACCCTTCTTTCATGGTGCTTATAGAGAGAGTTAACCTGTAGCCTTTAGATTTCTGCTCAGTCACGTGCTATGCCACCCAGTGACTTATTTGTATGATGCAGGGGATCTCACACTTCTCAGTAACTTAATGCAATTAAGCTTTGTTTTTCTCTTCACATTTCAATGAATGATTGGTGTATCACTTGGAAACAGGTTCCACTTAGACATCACATTTGGTGAACGGGTAAGGGGAGAGTGTGGAGATTTTCCACAACGTATTTTCTTGTTTAGGCTTAGAATGGACATACCCTAACTCTAGTTGTTTTCTTTAGGGATAATTCAGCCACATGAAGTCATCTGACAAACAAATTAGTCGCTGCTATTTAGTACAGGATGCTACAAGAACAGACAGATAGGAGAGACCAACAGTGCCTTATGTGACAATGAAAGTTTCTGAGGCAGAGAACGGAAGTTACTTTTGAGGACAGATATCTCTTGTGCGGCCTGTTGAGTATCCATCCATTTATTTGCCTTTCTATATCTATTTCTCTGTTTGTGCTTTAACTTGCTTTCTTTGCCTTCTTTGCTGTTGTAAGTCTCTGATGTTCCAGCCCTGTCAGAATATTGTACATTTTATTTTGGATGCTCTCTGCACCAAAAAATATCATGTCCATGGAACTCAGCTGCATGTATTATACCAATTGTCTTTAATCATACCAAGGAACTGTGAGACTATTGTTGGTTATTCCTGCGGATAGGATTCCACACCCTTGTTACTGTCTCATAAGCAATGAAAGAGAAAAGGTGCATCAGGCAGGCTCAGTCACAGGAAAGATACATAGTAAAGGTGAGGTAAGGCTACGGTTTCATGTCTGGGAGACAGAGAGAAGTAGATACTTTTTCATTTATAATGTTAATTAATATTTATAATGCTAATAATCATAAAATTATCTTATAATAATAATATAAAATATATATCACTGATACCACGTCTCCTGCCTCACAATTTTAATTTTCTTTCTGTTGCTTCTTTAAACCTGTTTTTTTCTTGGTGACTTTATGTCATTAAAATGCATAGCATTATTTTTCTTCAGGAACAATAATTGGATTAGTAATACCATAAGGGCAAGAGGAAGGTGGGAGGAAAAGGGGGAACCAATCACAATGATTGATGTATAACTGCCCCCTCCCCACCCAAGGGGGATAAACAACAGTAACATGGGTAAAGGGAGACAGTGGTCAGTGTAAGACATGAAAATAATGGTAGTTTATAAATTATCAAGAGTTCATGATGGAGGGAGGGTGGGGGAGGGAGTTAAAAAGTGAGGATCTGATACCAAGGGCTCTAGTAGAAAGAAAATGCTTTGAAAAGTATGATGGCAACATATGTAAAAATGTGCTTACACAATGAATGTATGAATTGTTATAAGATCCTTGAGAGCCTCCAATTAAATATATATTATTATAAATAAATATATATGTATATAAAATCTTTCGATTAAATCTTTTGATTAATCTTTTAACTGATTAATTTGGTTAAATCTTTTGATTCAGAGCTGGCTTGCCAAATACCTCGGTGGTATTTGGTAAGAGGACAGCAGTGGATTTGACTTATTTCTGTCTTATATATCACGAATGTTATCTGTAAAATGAGCATTATGACATACTCTATCCCACAAAGTTAGATAAGACAGACTGAGAAAAATGCCTGGCATATTTAATTTTTGAAGGCTTATGAACTCTTCCACTCATCCCTTTGACATGGCTATAGCAAGTATACAATCAAATTGTCTGGCTATTTGTTTACTAGCACTTCTGGGTGGATTTGAACTCTTAACCTTTGGATTTGAACTATTAGCTATTGTGCTACTCAGGGACTGTGCTCAATAAATATGGTTTTTATTAAAAACAAAACAGCATTTCTCTCTCTCTCCCCCAGGGGATTAAGAGAAAAACAAAGGAAAATATAGATATAGTCCAATGATTTGAACCCCTGATATCTCCTAACACTTTGGTGTTAGGTGCCATCAAGCTTGTTCCAACACTTGGCAATCCCATGCCTAACAGAACCATTCTCAGTCCAGCTCCAGCCTCACAATCGCCCTCATGTTTGACGGCATTGCTGTGGCTGTGTCAGTCCATCCTGTCAAGAGGGTTCTTGCTTTCTGTTGCCTCTCTACTTTACCAAGCATGGTGTCCTGTATTTTAGACCTTAGCACTGTATTAAAATGCACAGGGGTTTTATTGACATGTACATTCCAAAGTGTTTACAGTTGCAAGATAATGAGGCACAATCAGTATTGTATTTCATTAAAATTTCAGGCTCAAACTTAACCTAGAAGTTTAAATGAAATTGCTTGTGTAATTTAGGCATGATGCTCTTTCCCAAGTAATGGTTTTTCCAGATAACATTTCCAAAGTATATAAAATTAAGTCCTTCCATCCTTGCAACGAAGGAGCATTCTGACTGTACTTCTAAGACAGATTCGTTTGCTCTTTTAGCAATCCATGGTACGTTCAATATTCTTTGCCAGGACCATAGCTCAAATGCATCAATTCTTCTTTAGTCTTACTTATTCAGTGTCCAAATTTCACATGCATATGAGGTGATTGAAAATACCAGGACTTGGATCAGACAAAGTGACACCCTTGATTTTCAACACTTTAAAGAGGTCTTGTGCAACATTTAACTAATACAATGTATTCCCGATGGTTACTTCCATGAACATTGATTGTGGATCCAAGAAAGATGAAATTTTCAATAATTTTAATATTTACTCCATTTAAAATAATATTATTGATTGGTACAATTGTAAGGTTTTTGTGTTTCTTTACATCAAGTAATAATTCACACTTAAGACTTAAATCCTTGATCTTCATCAGCAAGTGTTGTTTTATGTCCTCTTCACTTGCAGTAGCAAGGTTGTGTCATCTGCATCGTGAAAGCTTTTAATTAGGCTTCCTCCAAATTTGATACCACATTTTTCATATAATCTGATGAGAGGATCCTACCATGATGCAAACATTTCTTGACTATAAACCCTGAACAGCATTTCCTATTCTGTTCTCACAACTGTCTTTTGATCCATGTGTAGGTTCTGCATGAACACAACAAAGGATTCTGGAATTTCCCAAGACTCTCCATAGTTTTCCATGAGCCACACAGTCACATGACACACAAATGTCTTTGCATAGTCAAGAAAACAGAAGTAAACATATTTCTGAAATTCTCTGCTTTCAGCTAGTTCCATCTGACATCAGAAATGCTACCTCTTGGTTCACATTCTCTTTTGAATCTGGCCTGAACCTCTAGCAGCTCCCAGTCAATGTCCCAGTTGCAACAGTTGTAGGGAGATCTTCAGAAAATTTTACTTGCATGTGATATTACTGAGATTGTTCTGTAATTTGAATATTCTTTGTAATGGGTATAAAAGAGATATCCTTCTTTCAGTTGGTCAGGTAGCTGTGGTCAAATCTGTTGTCATAGATGAATAAATGCTTCTAGTACTTCATTACTTTGCTGAAATATTTCAATTGGTTTTCCACCAACACCTGCAGCTTTGGGCTTGGCCAATGCATTCAGTGAATTTTGAACTTCTTATTTCAGTACCAGTGGTTATGCGCACCCCCCCCCTACGTTTTATTGACAAGTATTTTATACATCATATAATTCAATAGTTGAATCATATAAAAGAGAATTGTCATACGATCACCCCCACATCAATTTTTTAAAGAAAATCCCTCTCCGATGGTTAAACTGCGTCCAAAAATGAGTTAAGCAATCACAATCTTTTCTAGTTTTTCCTCCCCACTCCTGTCTCCACCATTTTACTCTCCAGATCACTTTACTCTGCCCATCATTCACCCCCATATCCTGTATTCTTTATAACCCCTTGTATCAGTTATTTTCATTATTTATCCACTCCTCCTGTGCTCCACAGCTGGGAAACCAAACAGATAACAATAAAACACAAAACTGTGCTAAGGACAAAGACATAATAGTACACAAACCTTTGTTATACAAATAATGCATAAGAAGGGACAGACCCCAAATGACATTCAAAATGCTGAGGAAGAAATTTCTGTGATTGAATCTGTAAGAGACAATTGCACCCATAACATGTTCAGGTCCTGTCTATAGGGTGGTCAGCTAGTCCAGTATCAAGGTTGATCCAGCAAAATTGAGATGGCAATGACTTTTGCCTGTCAGTAAGGCTCTTTGAGACTTGTCCTGTGGCTAGAGAGTGCATTGGCTAGTGAGTTGGCCTGACCAGATACACATCAGATAAGGTTTGAGTTCCCATAGTCCTCTGTAACTGGGTGTTCATAATTTTTGTCCTGATGTTTTTGCTCCTCGCCCTATTCGAGTTCTGTAATTTTCATCTCTGGATCTCACAAGCTGGTTTTCTTTTTTCTGTGTGGACTGGTTGACTCCTTGCTTAGACAGCTGCTTGTTTGAATAAGCCTTGAAGACTCCAGACACTATTCTGATTGATAGCTAGGCACCATCTGCTATCTTCACCAGATTTTGTTATAGAATCTTTATCTTCAGTGATCATCTCAATAGAATATGTAGCAGTGTCATGGTGTAAGAACTAATTGCTCTTAACTTTTTAAATTTTTTGGCTGTAACTTGGGAGCCAATCCATACTGGAATTATCATTCCATAATTCAATCATGTCAGACATAATTGTGCAATTTATTGCATAATTGTATAGGGTTTCCAAAACATAGTTTTCCTTCCTGGACTTCTTGACATCACCTCCTTCATATCTCCTCACCCGTCTATATCCCAATTCCTCCAAATCCATGTTATAAATCTGTCCCTGTTGACTCAGCCACTTGGGTTTTACTTGCCAAAAAATAAAGCAATAAATAACACAGTTTCAAGAGAGTGAGGCCCAATGGCATTGCACTTCTGAGATATGCCCTAATATCAACAAACAGAAGCCGAACAGGATGGCTGGGATAATAAATATCTTAATACAGCATGCACAGTGTTGATGAACTAAGACCTGGTTTGTTCGACAACCAACAGTACACAGCTCTTGGTACAGCTGTCTTATTCTGACACCTATTGTTTTCTGGCTTACAAGTATGTCTGGAGTGGAGTCCAGTTCACCCAGTAGAGTTTCCAGTTGGAATCTTGTGTGTACCCCAAACCCAGGCCAGACGATGCAGAACACTGGGAGACTGATCTTGGCTTTTCAGAGTGCGTGTCATGCTCCAGAGCATCATTGGTTATTCATCATGTACTACCTCTTCAATTGTACAGTGACTTGCTTTTGGGGGCACAGTGAGTCTGTGTATTCTTTCCATCTTATTTTGATACATCCCACATCATTCAATATTTTTCCTTTAGAATATTTCAAGATTGTAGTTCGAAGCTTGCATTTTTTCTAGTTCTTTGAGTTTAATATATGTTTACTTTGCTCTTCCTTTTTGTTTTTCTAATTCCAGGTCTTAGTCCATTTAATGACAACATTTTACTTTGTCTATGCCTATGGAGTTGTCTTTTGAGGCCTTCTGTTCAGATCTTTGATTTTATAGTTTCTTCCCTTTTCCTTAGCTACTCTATGACTAAGAGTTTCTAAGTCTTTTCTGACATCCAGTTTGATATTTTCTTTCTTTCCTCTCTTTTTAATTACCTTTTACTTTATTCATGTATGATGTGCTTAATTTCATCACTCAAGTCATCAGGTCTTCCGTCACGAGTGTTCAAGGCATCAATTTACTTTGATATGTTCTAAAATTTCACGTAGAATATATTCATGTTTGTATTTTTGCTTGGGGTTTTATTTTTGTTTTTAATTTCTTGATTTATTTTCGTTAACTTTCTTTAGCTCCTATCTGATCTTACATATGATCAATTGCTCATCTCTTTCATTTAACTGCTAATATTGAACTTACCCATTGTTTAGTCCACATATGTAGTCAATTTTATTTATGTGTATTCTACCTAGAGAAGTCACCTTTTGTACTGTTGCAAAAAAGATAATTTACAGTTAAGGAGGCATTGGTCTTGTAAAATTCTATCATGCTATATTTAGCTATGTTTTTATGAGAAGGGCCATGTTTTTAAACTCTTTTCTTTCCTTTCTCTCCCAAATTTTGCATTCAAATCTCCAATAATTTTCAATGCGCTTTGATACCATCTGTAATCAAATTTACACTGAAGACTTTGGTAAAATTACTCTATTTATTCTTGCCTGTGATTAGATATTACCCTATTGGAGTCAACAATGCATGAGGGAGTACCAAAAAAAGATCCGAATTGCACCAGGTAGACCAGAGTTTTCTTACTATGCATTTTTCCCACTAGACATTGAGCAGTCCACTCTGAGTTAGTGCACCCAGTGTCATCTCCTGGGAAGGTCCTCTCTGGTCACAGTGAATTTTTTCATAAAAGCAGTTTCACTCAAACTTCATTTTTTTGGTGTGTGATGACCTATTTAAGAGTACAGTGTGTGACTGTGAAATTTTGTTCATGCTTGGGAATAATTCAACAGAAATGCCTATGATGTTGAACACAACTTACAAGGACAGCTCTCCGGGAAAAATCTCAAGTGTACAAGTGGTTTGCTTGTTTCAAAAAAGGTGAAATGTTGATTGATGACAAACCTCATTCTGGACATGTTGACTTCTCAAACAGAGAAAAATGTCGACTTATAATGCATTTGGAATTCGTTCCACCAGATCAGACTGTTAATCAAACTTTCTATTTATTAGTTCTCAAAGTATAGCATAATAGTGTGAGGCAAAAAAGGCCTGGTTTGTGGCAGAAGGGAGAATGATTTTGCCACAACAATGCACTTGCTCATGTAGTTACTTCAGTGCAGCAGTTTGGGCCATAAAATAGCTTGCCTCACTTTTCCCACATCCCTGACTCACCTAACCTTGCTCCATGAAATCCCATTCTGTTTGCACTAATGAAGAGGGACATGAACGGACAGTGATTTGATGACATAGAAGAGATGAAGGAAAAACAAGGGAGATTCTGTGAGACATCCAAACAAATGAGTTGGAAAAATATTTCCAAGAGTGGAATTGGAGATTTGATAAACATATTAAGTGTAATGAAGAGTACTTTGAAGGTGACAGGGTTGTTTAGTAAAGCAATTTAAATACATATCTTAAAAAAATATATCCTAGGTTTGTTTGTTTGTTTGTTTTTTGGACACCCCCTCATACTTAAAGATGGAATCAAAATGTCTTTTTTACAATGAATGCACCACTATTTACTCCTCTTGAATACTTCAATTATTGTGCATAAAAAGGGAGGTTAAAATGTAATGCCTTACCTGGGCTAAGCCCCGGATGCGTACGTGGTTGCGTACAGGACTGGGGCCCATGGGCTTGGTGGTTCAAATCCAGCAGTGGCTTTCAGGAGCTGTGCTGGGTAACTCCCACGACCACCAGAGGGCAGTGATGCCTCCCCCCAAACAAAACAAAGCAAAACAAAACAAAAATGTAATGTCTTTTCATTTGATTGCCCCTTTGAATTGAAACTAAAATTGTTTTAGTTTTTAATATTTTCTACTTTCATTTTTTTATTGAGATTTTTCTTTGTTTTGTCTAGTCGTTGTTGTTGGGGTTTTGTGGTGTCTTGTCTGTTTTGTGTGGTTTTCAGTATGCAAAGTTCAGGATAGGTGGATTTATAGAGAGAGTAACTGGATTGATAATTGCCTAGGGACAGGACAGGAGGATGAGGAGTAATGGAGAGCAAACAACGAGTACAAGAAGAAAATGCTCTGAAATTGATGGTGATTATGATTGGATAAAAATTCTGAATATAACTAAACAATTAATTTGTAAGATACATGGAATATTTTCTGATAACACTATTTTTAAAATAAAATAAATTAGAGCAGAACAAAACAATAAGACTAGTCAAACCCCAAGAACTACAACTATTAATCACCCTTCAGATCTTGACTGAACTCACTCCTGTGGCTCAAATTTTCAGAAAAGCAACCTATTGATTTATGAGGGAAATAATAACACTTGGGAAAAATGCATATTTTATAGTCTCAGTCATTTGAGATAAGAGAGCACACTTATCCAAAGGGTTGAAAACAGAGGAAATGAGATAAGTGATGTAACACCTTTAGGATTGCAATCAGTGATATGAATCAATATTTTTAGGTGGAACGCTTTTTTATTTAATGCATAAATGAATCAATATTTTGTATAAATTGTTGATTGGAAAAATGATCAGATTTTTAAATCTTCACCTAATGGACAGTAAAAAAATTTAAAAACTGAACAAGAAGACAAGCCCTCATGTTGGAAGGCACTCAAAATATTACTGAGGAAGAGTTGACTACAATGGTGAGATGGAATAAAATTTTGTGGGGTAAGGCCTTCATTATCATGATATTCTGATGACATATAACTCAAATTTAGAAGAAACAGCTTCAAACATTGATTAATGATTGGAACATAGAATGTGCACAGTATGCATATAGGAAAATGGGAAGCCATCAAAAATGATATTGGATGAATAAAGATCTATATCCTAGGAATTAATGAACTGAAATGATATTGAGCATTTTGAATCAGAAAATATGATTTATTATGCCCCGAGTTACAGATTCAAGAGGAATTTTGTCACATTCATCATCAAAAAGAACTTTTCAAGATTTATCTTGAACAGTCTTAGGAGGATCCTGGAAGTGGCAGGAAAGGAATACACAGGATTCTTAAGCTGTGGTCTTGGAAAGATAGTGGACTGGGCCAAGACTCTACATAGAACTCTAGCAGCAAAGATAGGAGAGAGCTGGTGAAAAATAGAGGCAAATGATAATCCCAAGATGCTGGGTTCTTGAGGGAAAGAAGAGAAGTGGAGTGAATACTGGGAGAAGAAGCTTAATGAAAGCAATGAGAGAGGATACAAGACGGATCAGCTTTTCCAGGGTTGCTAACTTGAATTTTTACAAGTAGTGTTCAATTCAAGCATGCCCAGACACACAGGGGCTGATGAGAAAGGAGCAGCAGTAGCAAATAAACGTATGCAGCCTTACAAACTGGGTCATCTGATTACTGATGAACAACAGCACCACCCAAGTCCTTCTCAACTGTGCTGCACAAGCAGGGAACTGCATGCAGACTCTTACATTCCCCAACACACCCTCCAGGAAACAACTAGTGAGTGCCTATGAACACACCAGCATAACAATCATCCATTAAATTAAAATGCAGGGCTGAGCCCCAGGGGCATAGTGGTTGAGTGCAGGACTGTGGCCCACAGGCTTAGCAGTTCAAATCCAGCAGCAGCTCTCCAGGAGCAAGGCTGAGCCTCCCACTCCCACTAGAGGGCAGTGATGCCCCCCCCCCCAAATTAAAGTGCAACAATTCCTCTGAGACAAAATCCCGTCAGATCAAGAGGAACAAAACAAAGTGGCTCAAACAAGTGGCCAAAATGCAACACTAGAAATCATTACTGAAAAACTGCTTGAGGAGACTATACCTGGTGAGAAACTATGATAAGGAATTCTGAAGAGTGTTAATTAGATAAATTCATGAACTTGAAGAGAAGGTTTCCATGTTGCTGGGGGTGGGGGCGGGGGGAGGGGGAGGAGCAGGAATGGTTACATCAAAGACTAGCAAGTAGAAAGGTTGAAGTGAATTATTATGCTTTTAGAAAACAATCTATGGAAATTCAAGAGCTTGAAGGTTTGTGTCATGAATCTGTTAGAGTAAGAATTAGAAAAAAAGAGAAAAAGTATCTGAAGACAATCCAGAGATTATAGGGGATACCACCAACAGGAATAACAACAGAGCAAGCAGACCAAAGAGCCTGGAGAAGGTGACAAGAAATTCTTAGAAGGAAACAACCTGGCATAAGGATCCATCACAAAACCCAGAATCTAGAGGTCAAGCTAGATATAGAAGTGTCCGAGGTAAAACAAACCTATAAAACTAAAAATGAACCAGAGACAACAATTTGTAGCAAACACAATTACAGCAGTGTAAGAGAAGGGGATAGTATAATTACAGAACTTTCAAATGGGGAAGTCAAGTATATTTAATTTAGGGACAGGGGAAGGCAATATGCCTAAGAGAAGTTGGCCAAAGAGATGTTAAAGGCAAATTAAGAGATTAAAGAGTAGTGCAATAGTTAAGGCAACAGGTAAAACAGCTATATACACAATTCAATAATGATGATCTATGGATAGACACATAAATTAGACACAGGTTGAATAGCTGTGGGGGAAAGAATCCTCACAAATACCTATATATTGCTGAATATTTGTGTATGGATATTTACTTTTCTGCAAATATAGGTAAATGTGGCAGAGCATATCAAGGACAAAGTTATGAAAATGAATAGGTGTGTAAGCAAACACCTTAAAGGGAGGGGCCCTATTTTGGGGGCTGAGGAACAAGGTCGGCAATGCACACTCAGATCAATTGGCATAGCAGTTGACAAAGACAATGATCCACATCCTGCTTGGGTGGGCAGTGACTGGGGACTTCAAATTTCTTGAGGAACTATCTCAGATGAAATTATTAGTCTTATTTGTCCAGAGGAAAGAAAAAGGCTGAAAACCAAAAAGATGAAAGCAATTAGTCCAATAGACTAGGGGACCATGTGAATACCAGTCTTAACCCTAAAACCAGAAGAATTAAGTGGTGCCCAGCTGCCAGTGCTTCTATAAAAGAGGTAATTTAAGAAGGTACTGGAGAGAATGGGAGAAAAAGTGGGATAAAATTCAGAATTCTAGAACACAGAAGGCTTTTTCTGGTCTGATACTGTAGACACCCCTGAGACTGGCCCCTAATCATGCCTCAGGTCCTGAACTGATCATTCTCTTTGCTCACTTTACAACTCAACAATTGACAGGTCTATAAAGAGAAAAACAGTTTAGGTCAACAGAGCAGCATATACACAAGGACAAAGTTCAGGAAGGTTAAAAAACGATGAAGTATTTGGAGATTGTAATCTATGTGCTAAAACTAAATACATGCATTGAGTTTAATACTGATCTGTTCTGTAAATATACCCAATCACACAAACATATATAAAGATTTATCTTGAATAGTAACTATCCACACACAATGAAATCGAGTCAATACAACTAAGTATTACTCAAATTTGTGCAATACACTTTAGGTGTTATTAATAGGCCACACTTGATCACTTGTGAATTTTACGAAATAGCCACGCTTCTTTGGCTTTCAAAAGCTAGCTCTAACATCAATCATGCTTACCCATTACTGTCTCTGCTTTAAAACATTTTCATTTTAATCGGGTGCTGTTTTGGGTTTATTTTACCTGATTTATTTCTCTTCCAAATCCATGGCAGTCATTAATGTTAGCTGTAATTCCAGCCACCTTGTGGTCTAGGCTGACAGTGCCTGATTGAGCTTCCAGAGAGACTTATCCAGAAATACCAGGCATGATCACAGCGATCCTTATCCTTCACAGATGCAAGACCAAAACAGCACTGTGATTATGAAAGAAAAAAATTCATTGATGCATAGTTAATTCTAACTCATGGTGACCCTCAATAGCAGAATAGAGTTTTTCTAGCTGCATCTTTGTGGAATTAGATTTCTTCAAAGGAAGGGTTCAAGCCATCAACCTTTTTTTTCAGTAATGGAGAGCACACTGTTCGTACCCCTTAGGTCCTTGATTTGGTTATAAGGTAAGGAACAAACAAACAAGGTTATTGATAGAAAACAAAAAGAATTTAAATGTCTTGAAAGGTCCTTCAGTCCCATGAGTGGGTGAGGTAGAGATAGAGAGGGACATGGAAAGTATCTAACAAGGAATAGATAATTAAGAATAATCAAAAGTTTATAACTGTAAAAGAGCTTATATTCATGCAATTTAATACCTTTATTTTATAGGTAAAATAGATATTCAGAGAGCTTCATGATTGAATAAACACCACAAGACTGCTCAGTGGTGAGGCACAATTTGAATCTAAGTCCAATGACTTCACAGTTAAGCAGCCATTTTCTACTTCTTGGTCTTTGCTGAGGTTTTCCTTCACTTGAGAGGCTGCCCCCTCACCTGGAATTGAACTGGGAGGAGTGGGCCTGTCTTAATACTCTTTTTCTCAGTAGGTGTGCATTGAACAACTTTCTCTGAGTCAGTTCTTCCTGTGACATTGCCTGGGAAAGTTCTCTCTGATCATAGTGAATTGTTTTCATGAAAGCAGTTTCACTTGAACATCATTTTATTTATTTTTTTGTGATGGCTGATTTAAGAGCACAGTGTACGCTTGTGAATTTTTATTGGGGATGGGGAAGAGCACTGGTACACTTGGTGACAAGGCGATCATTATCCCTCATAATCTTATAAAAGTTTGCTATTTAAGAAGTGCAGTCACATCATGACATTTCTACCTCCTGCTTTGCTTGTCTTCCCTAAGGCAGAATCAGCCACTAGACTTCAGAAGAAACAAATACTAGTTGTCATGGAGTCCAATCTGACTTATGCTCACCTTGTCTATCTGTATGTGCCAGAGCAGGACTGTGCTTCTTATTCTTTAGAAGTACGCTGGCAAACTGCTCTTTCAAGGTGCCTCTGGGTAAATGCAAACCTCCAATCTTCCAGTTAATAAAGAAAGGAATGTGTTAACTCCTTGCACCAAGCAGGCACTATAATCTCCTCCATTAACATCCAATTTAGGAAATTCATTCCAAAATTTGGTGGCACTTCCATACAAATGCATGTAACTTTACCACCTAATTCTTGCAAATGATAATTGAGTTATAGCATAATGTAAGCAAATGAATTTTCTTTCCCCAGTCAGTGGACCTATGATTGGGTTATGCACAAATGCAAATTGATTTGCTAATATACATTTAGCTGTTCAACTCTGAGGGTAATCGAATAACCTCACCAATCTTTCAGGATGACACATGGAAAATTATGGGAAATAACAAACAATGGAATGTGAAATAAATTCCGTTAGTTCTAACCTAGTTAGTGCGTTGCAGAAGACATCTATGTTATAGATTCAAGCTGGAGGAATACTAATTCAGAGACAATGACATAGTAAGTGAGTTAAGTATGAGAAAATGTGCTTAATGCTGACCTTCCTTGAAATGTGTCAACCTGAGCCTGATTACTTTGACTTGGGTTGATTAAATTTATTCCCTTCCGCAGACTTGCCAGGCCCCATGATGCATGATCCTGACAGTAATGGAGACTCTCCTCCCAGGCTCACAGACTCTGATAAATTGTTTCCTGAAGGAGCAAAGTATTTATTTTCCTTTTGATAGAAATGTTTCTCTTTAGTCACTATGAAATTAAGCCTTTTTAATTAAATTTGGACTCTTTACTTTATGACTCTGCAAATACAAAATTAACCTCATCTTTAGAAATCACACAGCAGTCAGCTATAATGAGATTATCCCCACTTTAGATAATGACTCTGAATTAAATAAATCAAACAAAACAACAATTAAGGACAGCCTTTTCTTTCTCCTCCCCTCCTTCTCCACAATAAAAGCAAATACATATCTAGGAATTACAGGAAGACAGACCCTCTGAAAAACTCATATCATCATGAGGATTATTTGATTTATAAATAATATTTTGTAACCTCTTTATAAAATAGCTATTCTCAATGCTATTTGAACATTGGGATTCTTTTAAGCATTATCTGAAATAAAATTGGAAAATTAGATTGCTATTTCTTGAGCGAATAGAGAGGTTATCCAGTATTCAGATGATTTGTTATAATCTATTTAGTTTAATTTTTAAAATTAAACTCCCTTTTGGATTTTCTTATGTGATAAAGACTTTTTTTCATTTTATTTGTCTTAAAGATTCACCTTGTTGTCCTTGGAGACCTAGGTGGTGCAGATAATTAACACACTCACATGAAGATTCAGGTGTACGCAGAGCTGCATCAAAAGACCTTACTAAAATTGATCATAGACAATCTTTTTTTTCAATTTTTTATTGGGGGCTCTTACAGCTCTTATAACATTCAATATATAATTTGTATCAAGCATATTTGTACACATATTGCCATATTCATGTCAAAATATTTTCCACTTGAGTCCTTGGTATAAGCTCCTCCTTCCCCCAACCCCCCCTTTTTTAGTTAATCATTTTATTGGCGGCTCATATAACTCCCATCACCATCCACACATACATCAATTGTATGCAGGCCACATTTGCACACTTATTGCCACCATCACTCTCACTTAGGCCCCCAGTATCAGTTCCCTATACTTCCCTTCATTCCCCCCGCCCCCATGAACCCTTAGTAATTTACAAATTGTTATTATTTTTTCATATTGTACACTGTCCAATGTGTCCGTTCACCCACTTCCCTGTTCATGCTCCAGTGAGCAGACTACATGTAGATCCCTGAAATTGGTCCCCCCTTTCTATTACACCATCCCTCCACCCTCCTGGTATCACCATTCCTACTACTAGTCCTGAGGGATCATCTATCCTAAATTCCCATGTTTCCAACTTCACTGTACATCCCATGGTCTAGCTGGATTTGTCTGGTAGAATTGGGATCATGATAGTGGGTCGGAGGAAGCATTTAAGAACTAGAGGAAAGTTGCATATTTCATTGTTACTACACTGTCACTTAAATGGCTCATCTCCTCCCTGCAACCCCTCTGTAAGAGGATGTCACTTCACCTGTTGATGGGCTTTGGGTCCCCAATCTGTACTCCCCCTCAATAATAATGATTTAACTTTAGTTCTTTGATGCCTGACACTAAATCCCTTCAACACCTTATGGTCACACAGGCTGGTGTGTTTCTTCCATGTGGGCTTTGTTGCTTCTGAACTGAATGGCCATTTGTTTACTCAAGCCTATAAGACCCCAGATGCTGTATCTTTTAATAGCCGGGCACCATCCACTTTCTTCACCACATTACCTTATGCACACATTTGTCGTCAGCGACCATATCAGGAAAGTGAGCATGCAATGTTATGCTTTTTAGTTCTTGAAGTCCGAGATCGAATCCCTTTGACACCGTGTGATCTCACAAGCTGGTGTGTTTCTTCCATGTGGGCTTTGTTGCTTCTGAGCTAGATGGCTGCTTGTTTACTTTCAAGCCTTGAAGACCCCAGACATTACATCTTTTGATAGCTGGCCACCATCAGCTTTCTTCACCACCTTTGCTTATGCAGACCACTTTTGTCTTTAGTGGATCGTGTCAGGAAGGTGAGCATCTTGGAATGCCAGTTTAATAGAATAAAATATTCTTACACTGAGGAAGTACTTGAGTGGAGGTCCAATGCCCATCTGCTGTCCTACTACTACCCTTACAAGTATGCACGTTGATCGAGTTCCCCATCATCACTTATAAATATATGCACCTATGTACATACCTGTATTTGAGCCTCTATAAATGCCCTTTATCCCCCAGTGTCTTCCTCTGTTTCCATTTACTTTCCTCTTGTCCCATTATCATGCTCACCCTCCATTTGGGTTTCTGTGTTTTCTCTCTGTTACATTAATCTTGATCAATACCTATCAGACTTCTCTCTCCCATCTTGTCACTGATTTTGAATCAATTGTTATTGCCTTTTCCCTGGGCTGGTCAACATCACCTCCTCCTCCCCCTTCCTCTCTCCCATGGCCCCTACCCCGGAACCATCATTCCCATTGTTTTTTGACTCCAGACTTTTTGTCCGGCCTAACTTGTCTAGCTAGACCTGCAGAGGTAGCAATATGTACCAAAAAAGGCCTCCTAAAATGAAGCAACCGAAGAAAAGAAAATGATGATAACAACAACCAAAAAACCCTCAATGTCCTATACATATGTTTATATAAAATAAAAACATTAACCATATAAAAACCTGTAAATAGTTCAAGGTCTATTGCTGATCTCTGGGAGTGTCTCCTGGTTGAGTTGGATGGAGTGCCACACCCTGGCCCCAAAGTATATCCTTCGAACTCCATCTGGAACTCCATGCTCTGTTGTATACTTTTAGCATTTTCCCATGGTGTGGTTGTGTCCGACATGGTATAATCCTGACCCTGTTTTTCCATCCTGACCCCGATAGCCCTTGGGTCAGCAAGACCATATTTCCTTAGTGGGGCCGGCCATATGATCCTCTATGTGCATCAGCTTTCTGAGTGGGATATTGTCCTGAAGACTCGGTGGGCCAGGATGCACTCCATTCTCTCTTTCTCCCATTTCATTTGTTCTCATGTGCTCTGGTCAGGCATATCTCACTCCCCAAGCTTCGACTTCAGTACTGATCTCCAAGGCAAACTCCTTCGGTGGAGAGGTGGCTTCCCCTATAGTTGGGATGTACTAAATCACCCAAAGGGAGCAAATTGTTTATATCTCCACAGGGAAAGAGGGACCACACTTAAACCCAGTGACCCAGTTTGTGAATGCAGCACGATGGCATGGAGTGGGGAACCGGTGGAGAGATTTAAGCACATGGACAATCTTATTGCACATAAATCTTCTCTGACATACATTCAGTCACCATCAGTTATAGGATTTAATGGCAGCTGGATTAATGAATTACTTTTTTTAGAAGTACATAGATGCTGCTCAAAGTACTCATTAACTATGTGGTTTAACATACTCTTCTCCGGATTAAGATTTCTTATCTGTGTTAGTCCAGGTTGACTAGAGATAAAAATCCAGACACACTCATATATACATAAGAGAGAACTTTAAATAAATTAGTTATGCATCAATAAAACATCCCATCCTAGTCCAGATTAAGTTCATAAGTTCGATATTAACCCATGAATTCCTCTTCAGACTCATGCAGCACATGCAATGATGCCGAATGCAGGAAGATCACAGGCCGGTGGGTGGAAAGTCCTGTGAGTCCAATGGCAGTGGATGCATCTGGAGGGCTCTGGCTGCCATCAGCGTGGCTCCACGTGACTTGTCAAGAGAAATGGGAAGCCTACGTAGAGTGTGTCTTGCCTCCACGGTGGAAGAGAAGGATTTCCCAGAATCCTAATAATTAGGCTATTCAGCCCACAAGGAGATGCATCTTCAGGCTGTTACCTGATGGAGAGACTAGTTTCCACCCTTCATTTTATTGATCAAGTTGACATGAAATTATGCAACTGCAACACCATCCCCATGTTATGTTTATTTTCCATGGCATGGTTCATGTGACCAGATACACATTCAAATCATCAGAATACAATATTTGCTCAATTATAGAGTTTGCCGCTTTGCATTTGGACTGTTTCCTGATAGGAAAAGTCCATCACCATGCTACCTATTCCAAAGTTAGGGTAATTTTTCATGTCTATAATTCAAGTAATATCTTGTTGAGGGTGAGTTGCTCATATATGATAAGCATATATGCGTCACATCTGTGTGTAACCTCTCCTGCTTCCCAGAGTTCCTGGAGGGGTGGGGGCATGCAGATCTAGAAAGCTCTGCTATTGCTATACCACAGTCTTTCCCATTTTCTTGTTACCATTTTGGAAGATTCAATTCTAACAATCTCCATGTTTTTCCTTAAGGACATACTTACAAATATTACTCTTTTCTGGTCTGGGACCAATTATGAATGAATTAGATGAAGAGTTAGGAAATAAGTGCCATAATGCTAGCTGCCCTTAGCATTTTATTTTCACTCCAACTTTCTGGCATCCTGGAATATCCATTTTCTGGAAGTCTATCAGATAATCTTTACTG
This sequence comes from Nesogale talazaci, assembly GCA_004026705.1. NCBI lineage: Eukaryota > Metazoa > Chordata > Mammalia > Afrosoricida > Tenrecidae > Nesogale > Nesogale talazaci. The sequence goes on along the minus strand of PVJH01003713.1, from coordinate 17,627 downwards.
GGCAGTTGTGTTTCTGAATTTGTTTCCAGAAGGAAAAATCACAATTCATTTTCATATAGTTGTCCCCTCATGTCTGGTGACTAAACACAGATTAGCCACCAACATAAACTCTAGATATATATTTTTTCTACAAATGAGACATCATTTGATTTATGTTGATAAAGATTTATTTTTAACTTGCCTACAGTATTTGTCCATACTTGTGGCCTTTGGATTTTCATTGATTCTTCTAGTTACCGTGATCTTTATTTTTTATTATAAGTTCTCAAAATATCAGTATGGATAGTGGGAGCCCCGTAAGCCATCTTCATCACCATGTTTCTTTAAAAGAATACTCTTGTGGTTGCAGCATGGCCATCCAGGATTATCTGTATCTCTAGTCTCAGTACTGGCATTGCTTGACCAGCAAATAGCCTAATTTTTGTAGTGGCGTGTAGTATTAGTGTTATCAGTTGTTATAGAATCCGCGGACTCAAGATGACTCTGCAGAACAGAATGGAAGATTGCCTGCTCCTGCACCAACGGAATAATTGCAGCCATTGTGTCTTTTAAGTGGCTTTTAACCTAGAGAACTCATCTCCAGCATATCAAATAATATTTTTTATGATCTATGTAATATTCATTGGCTAATTTTCATAGTTCGGAGTCTCTGCTAAGAAACTCTTATAGCATCATAGGTTATAAATTGAACTCACTACTGCAAGACAAGCAACTTGAAAGCATGGGGAAGAAATGAGGCTTTCTGCCCCCATAGGCATTTATAGTCTTGAAAAAGGGCAGTTGTGCTTTGTCTTACTGGGTTGCTTTGAGTTAGAATTGACTCAATGACCATGAGCTTATTTTTCTGTTTGTTTGCTTGAAAGCTCTGTTGAAATTTACCTATTATTGATGATCCTGATGATATTCAAAATATTGATGGCAGCTTTACGCTCCATCAGCTCCATTAGCAACAAATTGGCTGATGAGGAGTGGTAGTGTGGTAGTAGAAATTAAGACTTATTTAGGAAGGACATACATTTTGCTGCTACATATTAGCAAGTGTGACAGAGTATAATTTGCGTACTTTTGGAGAAGTGCTAATAAATCACCTTCCTGTGTATGATTTTATATTTAATAGTTACTTGTAACCATACTAAGTTTCTAAGTGACTTCATATGGCTAGTTTAATACCTAATTCCCTTCCCCCATTCCCCCATCCCTTTAGTCACTGATCTTCTTCCTTCATGCATGATGCCAAACTGTTATCATCCTAACCCCCACTTTGAAGCTTTTCTTCTGTTTTTTTTTTTCTTTAAACTTTCTCGCAGGCATCTTAAAACTAATCCAGATTTTTTCTGTCCAGGCAATGCCCTTTCCTATTTAAGTAGAACATAAAATACCCGAAAAAAAATTTCAAGGATCCATCCAACAACCCAAGAACACAACTGAAATGATTAAGAACTCTCTATTAAACGTGTACACAAGATACCTATATCTTAAATGGAATCCTATGTAAATTATGTGAATAGTAATAATTTAAATACAGAAAACTGCAGTTTATCTAGATGTAGTTTTCCTACAATTATTTTAAACCGTCCATAAATATCCCAGTGAACTGATTTTTCACTTTTGTGGAAAGTCTTATTTCATAAGAACTTCTTGATGTATTTAAATATTTTCATCAATTTCAAACCACACCAATGCTGCATTCTAAATTTTTAAAAACACAGTAAAATTAATTTAAAAGTTTATTTGACATTTAAAATTTTTATACCTAAATTTCAAGTGGAACCTATTACGTTGAGCTGTAAGTTGGAATTTTATTGTTTTGTCTGAAATTTTACCAATGTTTTCTATTTTTACAAGAACCATCTATTAACAAAATAACAGTATAGTTGAGCTAAAATACATTTAAATTGAAATTATACTTCTTGATATGTTTTGTATTCAGTATATCATATTAAACATTATAGGCACATATTTGTATATCACTAAATAAAAAAAACATGTTATGGAGTTTTGAAATGCAAGACTGGTGTTCACAGGGTAGTTAAATGAGGAATAACCACCTACCTTGATTATTCAGAAGTAAAGGAAAACCAAACTCCACATCAGTCCAAGACCAATTTCTTTGAGGTAGAGGTCAGATTTGCCTCCACTCTCAAATTCTGTTTCAACAGCAACTGTCTCTCTCATGATAATTTAGCTCTTTGCTTGACTCAGTCAAGGAATCTGAAGCAAAGGAATCTGAAGAAAACGTGAGGAAGATGTGATTGGGATCCCAGGGCAGGAATATAGAAATAAGTTAAAATAGTAAGGGAATCCTTGGAAGAAAATTTCCTGAATATCACAGAGGAGTCAATAGCCATTCAGGAAGCAGAGATGACATCAATTAGATCACACTCACCCCAAACAAAACAAAACAAAAATCACCATACATACGTCAACACATGTGGTGTCAAGACTTATTAAGCCAAACTATCTAATTTCAAGGAAAAGGAGAGAATCATAAGAGAAGGTAGAGGAAAAAAGTCACAAAAGAGGTACACAGATAAGAAGAAGCTCATACTTGTCTCCAGGGACCATAAAGGAAAGAAAAAACTGGAGCAACCATGTTCCAAAAGCTGCAGGATAAGAGTAACCCAAGAATCTTTTACCCAGAAAACTCTCTATCAAATTTGAAAGAGATTTTCTCTGACATGGAAGCATTTTTAGAATTTTCAGAAAACTAGTGTTACAGAAAATACTGTCCAGTTCTTTCTGGGTAAAAAAAATACACACAACTACAGTTTATGAATATGGGACCACCATAGTGTGCAACGCAACCCAGAAACCAACACACTGAAAACAGTATCCAAAACATCATACATCTAAAATGGAGATATGAAGGTAAGAATAAACTACACACACACACACACACAATCCTATAATGGAGAAAAAAGGAAAATACTAAACATAAAAAGGATAAGATGGCAGCAACCAATCTATATTTAGATTTAATTACTCTGAATGTTAATGGTTTGAATGCATGCATTAAAAGACAAAGAGTAGCAGATGGTTAGACAAAAAAAAATCTATCAATCTTTTCTGCCTTCAAGAGTCTTATCTCAAACACACACAGAAATAGACCAAGAGTCCAAGTATGGCAAAAAATTTACCAAGCAAATGGCAATCAAAATAAAAAGTAGAGGTGGCGATAGTCAGACAAAATAGATCTTAAAGTGCATGACATAAAGAGAGATAAGAACGGGTGTTATATATATATATATGCTCCAGGGATAAATTTCCTTAGACATATATGCACCCAGTGAAATAACCTCAAAATTCTTCAGCCAAATTTCTTAAAGAGATAAAAAGAGAAACCAATGGATCAATAATTATATTAGGTGATTTCAATACACTGGTCTCAAAGAAAAATAGATCAACAGGTAAGAAACTCAATAAAGAAACTGAAAAGCAGAGCAAAACAATCAAACAACTCAGTCTCAGACATTTTCACAGTTCTTCAACCAACATAAAAAAGACGCACCCACATTCTTCTCCAATGCAGATGGCTCCTATTAAAAAGTGGACCACATCCTGGGTCACAAAACAAGCTTGAGAAAATTCACACACATAGAGGTCATTCAAATCACCTTCTCTGACCAGGGTACCATAAAGTTGGAAATTTATAATAGAAAGAACAACAACAACAAAAAGACAAACACCTGTAGACTTGATTTAAAAACCAAACAATGGCGAAGCTGCTGGTGGCACAGTGGATTATGCTTTGGTGGCTAAGTGCAAAAGCCTACAGGTGGGAAAGCACCAGCTTCTTGGAGGAAGAAAATGAGGCTTTCTCACTCTCTGAGGCTTTTTACTCCTGTAAAGATTTAATAGTCTTGGAAACCACAGGGCCAGTTTTTCCCTGTCTTGCATGTTCACTATGGGTCAGGAGCAACTTCATGCAGTGAAAAACCAATGGGCATTAACCCAAGTTAGAGAGGAAATTTAAAAGTTCTAAAAACCAATGAGAATGACAATACAACATGCCAAAATCTATGGGACCCCCAAAAGACAGTTATCAGAAGTCAATTTACTGCAATAAATGCACACATTAAAAAACAGAAGAGAAGTATGGTCAGAACGATAACTTGGTACCTAGAGCAGCTAGAACAGAACCAACAACATAACCCTTCCAATAGGACAACAGAAGAAAAGGAAATTAGAGTAGAGTTGGTGAGCTGGAAAGCAGAAGAATTATGGAAAGAATCAACAGAGTAAAAATTGGTTCTTTGAAATGATCAAGAAAATTGATAAACCTCTAGCAAATTTAACAAAGGGAAAGTGAGACTAGACTCAATATCTAGACTAATGATGAAACAGGGGAAGTCACAACAGACCCCAAAGAAATAAAGATTGTGCAGTACTACAAAATATGGTACTCCAACAAGTTGAGTGCAATTTTGAGGACATGGGCTTATGGGAGGGGCAATGCAGGAGAAGGGGAGAGAAAGGTCAAGTTTGGGATAACATAGGTGCATGTGTGTTGGGGGAAGGAGAAGGAGGACTCAGTCTGGGGAGGCTTTAGCATTACTAGTTAGGGAGATTCATCAGTGGTGTGCAGCACAAGGGCAGATTGACCTAGGGCATATGGGGGTATCCCAAGAATCCAGGCTAGATGTGGGACACCGAGTCCTTGATTTTTGAGGTGTATGTCATGTTTCACAGACTGCATAGGTCAGAACCCAACTGGGACCTCGACTGGGTGAACTGAAATCTACTCAAAACACGCTTAGAACTTAAGGACTTAAACTGGAAAACACATGGTGTCTGAAGCAGAATAAGAATGCTGTACCAAGAACTGTGTACTATTGTTTGGTGACCAAACAAGGTATTGGTGCATCAACTCTCTGTATGCTGTTTTAAGAGATGTATTATCCTGACAACCCTGTGACAACCATTCTGTTATATTATGCTTAAGATCATTTAAGCTATTGTGCAGCTCAGAGGTGTGTTGCCATTGGGACTCCCCTTCTTGGAAATGCTATTTGTTGCCTCAATGTTTGGTAAATGAAACTCAGGTATATTGAGTCTACAGTGAAAGAAAAATGATTTGGGAGAGGGGTAAAATAGAGTAGTGGGGGAAAGGAGATAGTGTGAAGCAGTCCAGGAAGGAAAATCCTGTTTGGAGAATGATTTTGAAGGTAATTGTACAATCATGTTTGACAGGATTGAATTATGGAAGGATATGACATATAGATCCAGGCATGGGTTCTAGGCTTCCAGGAAAACTTAGCTCTAATTTAAGAAATATTAGTTCTTACCTCATGGTCCTGATTGATGCACACATTCATGAAGAGATCACTGAAGATCACACTATAGAAAAGTGTGGTTCAGAAAGTGGATGTTGCCTAGCTGTCAATCAAGGGCTTATATTTAAATAATAAGCCCTCTAAGTGAGGATTCAACTAATTCCACATGGAAAAAACTTACACAAGCTTGTGTGACTCCATGATGACAATTACAAAACTCTAATATGGCGAAGAGAAAAGCATCAGAGCAAAAATTATGAATGCTAAATTTCCTGAGCTCTATGGGGGAGGGTGAGAGCCCAAAACTCATTTGCAGACTGTCTGGTCAGACTGAGCCACTGGCGGATCTACTTTAGCCACAGGCTAAAGTGAGCCTTACTATCAGTCATTGTAATTTGATAATGCTGGATCAAGTTGACCATTCTATACACGTGACCTGAATGTGGTCGGGGTGCAAGTATCTCTTACTGCTTCCGTGAGAGAAATTTCTTCCCCGGCATTTTGAATGCTGTTTGGAGTCTTTGCCTTCTTAAACATTATTAGTATTTTTGTGTGTATACTATTATGCTTTTACCCTTACCACCTTAGAGATATTTTCTTTTCTATTGGGTCACCCAACTGTGAAGCACAGGAGGGGTGAATATGTAATGATAATAAGAAATACAGGGGGAAGGATATAGAGGATACAGGGGTGTGGATGAGAGGAAATAAAGAGGGATATGGAGTTATGGGAGTAACTGATGAAGATGGCAGGGGGAGTAAGAACAGGAATTATTTGTGATTGCATGAATTATCTTAAAAGCAATTTGACCATGGTGGAGGGGAATGCTATAAATTTGATGTGGGGGTGATTGTATATTTCTCTGATGTGATTAAATGGTTGAAATATATGATATGTAAGAGGGGTACCCCCCCACAATGGAAATTCTATTTTCAAATCTATTTATTTAACTTTTTCTATTACAAGACAACCACATAACCTTCAAAGTACTCTCCATGACACGTAATACATTTGTCAACTCTATGATTCCATTCTTTCTTTTTAGAAACCATTTTATTGGGGGCATGTTCAACTCTTATCACAATCCATAAATACACCCATTGTGTCAAGCACTTTTGTACATTTGTTGTCATCATCATTCTCAAAACATTTTCTTTCTAAATGAGTCCTTGGTATCTCATTTTTTTTCTCCACCCTCCCTTCCTCATGAACCCTTGAAAACTTATAAATCATTATTTTTTCACAATGTCTGCCTTCACTCTCTTTTCTATTGTCTATCCCCCAGGGAGGAGGTTATACATAGATCATTGTGATCAGTTCCTTTTTCTCCCCCACCTTACCCTTACCTTCCTGGTATCTCTACTATCATTATTGATCCTGAGGGGTTTATCGGTCTTGGATTCCCTGTGTTTCCAGCACTGATCTGTAACAGTGTACATCCTCTGGTCTAGCTGGATTTGTAAGGTAGAATTGGGATCATCGTAGTTGGGGGGAGGAAGCATTAAAGAATGAGAGGAAAGTTGTACGTTCCATTATTGCTAGACTGCACCCTGACTGGCTCAACTCCTACCCATGGCCCTTCTCTAAATGGATGTCTGGTTGTCTACAGATGGGCTTTCGGTCTCTACTCTGCACTCCACCTTATTCACAATGATATATATTTTTTTGTTCTTTGATGTGTGATACCTGATTTTGTCGACACCCTTTGATCACACAGTTTGGTGTGCTTCTTTCACTGTGGGCTTTGTTGCTTCTCAGCTAGATGGCTGCTTGTTTATCTTCAAGTTTCTAATACCCCCAATACTTTATCTTTTGATAGCAGGGCACCATCAACTTTCTTAATCACATTTGTTTATGTACTCTCTTTGACTTCAGCAATCATGTCGAGAAAGTGAGGATCATGGAATGCCAGTTTTATAGAGCAAAGTGTTTTTGCATTGAAGGAGTACTTGAGTAGAGGCCTAATGTTTATCTGCTACCTTAACACTAAACCTATAAATAGATGCACATAGATCTATTTCACCATCGTCACATGCAAATATACTTATATATGCTTGCTAACATTTTTTCAAGCTCACTTGTGTGGATGGTTGACAGTATCTGTCTCATTTTTCTTCACCTCTTCAATGACAAATGGCTGCCTTTTCATGTCCCTCTTCATTTTTGAAAACAAAAAGAAGTCACATGGAGTGAGTTCAGGTGAGTCAGGTTCATGGGGCAAGAGAGGCATGCTGTTTTGGGCCCCAAACTGCTACACTAACATGACTACATGAGCAGGTTGATAGTCATGGTGACAAAACAGTCCCCCTTCTGACACAACTCAGGCCTTTTTTGGTAACACACTGTTAGACAATCTTTTCAGAACCTCTGAATAGAAAGCTCGATTAACAGTCTGAGTTGGTGGAATGAATTCCAAATGCACTACCTACTTCACATCAAAAGAACAAATAAACATTTCCTTGATCTCTGATTACACTGGAGGAGCTTTCTAAGATCAAGGTGAAGATGGCTTCTTTCACTGGCTTGATTGATGTTTACTTTGAGGGTTGGAAGTGTGGCATCATATCTTGTCACCAGCAATAACCTTGGAAAAGAAACCTGGGTCACCTTGCAGTTGTTCTTTAAAAGCATGGCATGTTTTCATTGGATGCCTTTTTCTGGTCATTTAGAACCTGAGGTACCATTCTCATTTCACAGCCACCCTTTTCATTCCCAAATCTTCCACTAAAACTTGCTGTACCCAGTTCCAAGATATTCCAGAGAAGTTGTCCATCTTTTCAATGGTTTATTGTTGGTCTTCAAGTGCAGTACACAAATTTTGTGGACATTTATATCCATTCAGGAAGATGATGTTTGTCCAAAACACAGCTTACCATCAATCAACATTTGACCATTTTTTAAAATTAAAAATTTTTTTCATTTGACCTTTTTTAAAACAATAAAACCACTCATACACTTGAGTTTTCCCAATTGTGCTATTTACCTGGCATTTCTCCTGAGCAGGAAACAAAAATTCATAGTTTCGCACTGTTCTCTTAAGTTAGCCATCACTATAGACGAGATTCAAACTAAACTACTTTTACAAAAAGAAATACACTGTGACCAGAGTAATGCCAGGTAATGCCAGTGGGTGCACTAACTCAGAGAGAGTTGCTGGATGCTTGCCTAGTGAGGAAAATGTGTACCACAAAATCACTGCCAGTTTTTGTCCATTTTTTTGGGGGGGGGCATCACTCCCTCTGGTGGTTATGGGTGCCACTCAGCACTGCTCCTGAGAGCCACCGCTGGGCATGAACTGCCAAGCCCGCGGGCCACAGTCCCACACTCAACCACTTAAGCCACCAGGGCTCATTCCCATTGTCCATTTTTTTTATCCATTTATTTTGTAGTACCCTTTTGTATGATTGAAACATATGATAGGTTAATTACTTATGAATAAAACTGAAAAAAGACATCTATCTTGCAGTACAATGCTATCTGTGATAAGATTATATCTATCCTAACCAACCACAAAAGTTAGTGATGAAGATATTGAAGAAATATACCAACACTTTGATCTGAAATTGATCAAATAAACAATCATGAAGCATTAGTCATTATTGGTATTTTGAAAATTATTGGTAATTCAAAAGTTGGGAACAGAGGAAACAGGAAGAGTTGGAATATATATTCTTGGAGAAAGAAATAAAACTTGGAATCACATTAGAGAATTTTGCAAGTCCAATGACTTGTTCATGACAAATACATTTTTGCAATAGCACAAATGGCAACTATTCATATGAATTTCTCCAGATGAAATGCACAAAAATAAACTTGATTACATCTATAAAGAGAGATTATAGAGAAGCTTAATATCAGCATGAGGCCAGACCACCAATGGCTAATATGTAACCTCAAGTTGAAACTGAGGAAAATTAAAATAAGTTCATGAAAGTCAAAATATCCTCTTGCGTCTGTTCCACCTAAATTTGTAGAACATATCAAGAACAGATTTGCTTCATTGAACACTACTGACAGAAGAACTGACAAGCTGTAGGATGACATAAAAATAACATACATAAACATCACAAAAGTTCATTTTATAGGCAAGAAAAAAGCAAAGATCAATGTAAATGTAAGAATAGACTTCAAATCTTGCTTTTAATCAGAGAGGCTAAGATAAATGGAAGACATGATAAAGTCACAGGACTGCACAAGAAATTACAAAGGATAGCGCAAGTAGACAAGGCAAAATATGATGATATGTGCAAAGACCTACAGTTAGAAAACCAAGATGCAGGAACAGTCTCAGCATACCTTAAACTGAAAAAAGGAGAAATTGAAACTTTGAGTTGCAATATTGAATAAATCTAAGGACAAATTCAAGCTGTATGCAGAACCAATAACCAGAGAAACTGGATTATATGCTTCATTAGGATAGGAGGAAGGCTTATTAACTACCTGAGCTAGATAGATGACACAACCTTGCTTGCTGAAAAAGAGAACTTGAAACACTTCCCAATGAGAATTAAGGATTGCAAACTTCAGTGTGAATTTCAACTTAATGTAAGACCAAATTCCTCAAAACTGGACCAGTAGTCAAGATCACGATAAATGAAGAAAATATTAAAGTTGTCAGGGATTTCATCTTGCCTGGATCCGCAATTAATGGCCAGGGAAGCTGCAATCCAGAGATCAAATGAGGCCTTTGAATTAGGTAGATCTGTTACACAGAAACTCTTTAAAGTGTTGAAAAGCAAGGTTTTTACATTGAGAACTAACATGCCCCTGACCCAAAACATGATATTTTCAATTGCCTCATATGCACGTGAACGTTGTCCATTGAATAAAGAAGACAGAAAGAGAACGGATGTATGTGAATTGTGGTTCTGGGTAAGAACATTGAAGGTACCATGGAGTACTAACAGAACAGACTGATCTGTTTTGGAAGAAATACCACCAGAGTTCTTCTCACAGACAAGGATGATGAGACTTCATCTCAAGTACTTTGGGCATGTGGTCAGGAAAATGCAGCTCCTTGTAGAGGGCATTCTTTGTAAAGTAGTAGGGCATTGAAAGCACGGAATGCCTTCAACAAGATGGGTTGATACAGTGTCTGCAACAATGAACTCAAGCATATGAACAATTGTGAAGATGACACAGGACCAAGAATTCAAGATTCTGTTGTGCACACAGGGTCTCTATGCATCAGAACAGAGTAGAAGACAATTAACAAGGGTGGAAAGCCTATTTCTCCTACCAGAGAACCTATTACCTTATTTGCATGCTCCTACAAAATCCTTTGATGTGCTGTGCATAAAGTTGTCATGGGTCAGACCTGACGCAATAGCACTCAAAACCAACAGCGTCTGTGGCACTCCCTCAGACTAGACTGGAAAACATTCCTAAAGGTCAAAAAACAGACCTTGAAGTAGTTACGGGATTTTCTTTTTTGTCGTTGTTTTTATTACTGTTACTTTGCTTTCTTTTGTTGTTTTATTTTACTCTGTCTTGTTTTTTGGTGCCTAACCCTATCTCTGCAGGTCTACCTAGATGAGATAGCCTTGATAAACAGTCTGGAGGAGAAAACAATGGAACCCAAGGTCTTGGGAACACACGGGATGGGTAGGGTGAGGGAAAGGAAGTGTGCTGACTAACCCAGGGACAAAGGAACAAGTGATCCAAAGTTGGTGGCAGGGAGAGTGTAGGAGGCCTGATCGAGGTGTAGGGATTGATCGAGGGCAATGTATCACAGAGAAATGACTGAAACCCAAATGAAATCTGAACATCATAGTGGGACAAGAGGACAGTCAAAGGAAATAGAGGAAAGAACTAGGAGGTAAAGGGCATTTGTAGAGGCCTAATTAAAGGCACGCACATATGTAAATATATTTATATATGATGATGGTGAAATAGATCCATGTGCATATATTTATAGGTTTAGTATAAAGGTAGTACATGGACATTGGGCCTCTACTCAAGCACTCCCTCAATGTAAGAACACATTTTTCTATTAAATCGGCACTCCGTGATGCTCACCTTCCCAATTGCTAAAGACAAATGTGTGTATAAGGAAATGTGGTGAAGAAAACTGACAGTGCCTGGCTGTCAAAAGATACAGCATATGGAGTCTTCTAAAGGCTTCAAGAGAAACAAGCTGCCATGCAGCTGAGAAGTAACAAAGCCCACATGGAAGAAGCACACCAGCCTATGTGATCATGAGGTGTCAAAGGGATCGGGTATCAGCCATCAAAGAACAAAAATATCATATCACTGTGCAGGTGGGGGAGTGCAGCTTGGGGACACAAATTCCATATGTAGTCAACTGGACATCCTCTTACAGAAGGGTCTCAGGAGGAGATGAGCCAGTCAGGGTGCAGTGTAGTAATGATGAAACATACAACTTTCCTCTAGTTCTTCAATGCTTCCTCCCCTTAACTATCATGATCCCAATTCTACCTTAAAAATCTGGTTAGACCAGAAGATGTGCATTGGTATAGAGAGGAACTAGAAACTCAGGGAATCCAGGACAGATGATCCATTCAGGACCATTGCTGAGGGAATGATACCTGGAGGGTGATGGGAAGGTGGGGTAGAAAAGGGAAACTGATTACAAGGGTTTACAAATAACCTCCTCCCTGGGGGACAAACAACAGAAAAGTGAGTGAGGATAAACATCAGGCAGTGTAAAATATGACAAAATTATAATAACTTATCAATTATCAAGGGTTCATGAGGCAAGACACAATGGGGAGGGCATGGGGAAAATGAGCTGATACCAAGGGCTCAAGTAGAAAGCAAATATTTTGAAATCGATGAGTGCAACAAATGTGCTTGACACACAATGAATGCATGTATGGATTGCGATAAGAGTTGTACCCGTCCCCAATAAAATAATTAAAAGAAAGAAAGAAAGAAAAGAAAAATTTTTGGAGTTCACAACCACTCTGATGTATATGGTTCTTCTGGAACCGGATTTGATTGAATTGCAGTGAGATTGTTTTTGTTTATTCACTACATTCAGGCCTTTCTATCATGAATTTTATTTTGTTTTTAAGAAAAAAATGACTTTACTCTTTCAGAAAATGTTCCATGTGAGAAAGTCAGCAGATTTCAACACTTTCTTAGAAGTTGAACACAGTTGAGTTTCTATACAACCCTTTTTTTTTTAAAGATTTCTTTATTTTTGCAAAGCCATGTTTTTCTCTTATTAATTAAAAAAAACCAATTAATTTTAACTAACTAACCATTTGTTTAGCCTATTTGGGTATCCATTTTTGTCCTGTACATGATTTCATCTATGCTTAATAGTATTTTTCCCATTCTAATCCTTCTAGAATATCCTTTCAAACTCCACACAATTTTTGACTTTTCCTAAATACAAGTGGTAGGGGTGGGTATTCAGAATTTCAGTTCCTCATATTCAGTGTAGAAGTTGAAGGAATTCAAGAATCATGAGAAAGTGACATGATTATCCTTTCAAGAACATTCAAGAAGATTAACCTTTCCTCCTAAGAAGAACAGGAAGAATAATCTTGGACATACTGTTAGACATGCTGTCCATTTCCCTCAGTTTTCTACCCTAATTTTCTACCCTAATCAATTTTCTACCCTAATCAAAACTTTACCTGAATACAAGGCTTTTTACATTTTTTGACAATAGAAGTAGCACATTTGAATAATGCATTTGATTATTTTTCACTTTCCAGTTTTAAGGGTTTTGAGATATTTGATTTTGAACTTTATTTTATAGTCTAAAACCTTAAATTGTAGAAATTCAAGTCATTCAGGACCACAGCTTTCTTTTCTGCCTCATATATAGAAAGGAAGATTAGCTCACACACATAAAAGCAGATTTACTCACAGGTAAACCAAATTTGTCTCCCTCACGTGGATTGGCTTCTATTTTATCCTTACTTTTGGGAGACTCAAAGTATCTTTTAACTTCCTTATTATATGTTCCATGAGCAATTATCTCTTGTCCATTTTCTTTCTCTGAGTGACCTCTGACTTTTTAGATAGGAGTATATGGGGCTTGGGAGACTTCCTTATATGCCTAATCTTCTTACTTCCTTGCAGTATAGATTGTTCATACTGTCTGGGCTAATGCACTCACAGTGACATGACAGGATGGTAGAACCACCCCGCTCAGTTTCCAGTTCTGTAATTTTCTGTAGAAGTAGAAAGCTCAGTCTTTCTCCTGTGCCGAAGATGGTGGTTTTGTACTGCTGATCCTGAAGTTAGCCACCCAACTCATTACAACTATGGCATCATAGATCAAATCAGCAGAACAGTGAATAAATTCTGTTGATGAGTTCTATAATGTTTTTATCTTCCTTCCTTCATCTTTCTTCAAAATTCATCCACAGCAATGGCAGTGCTGCTCTCCATTCCCACTTTTAACTTCAATTTCAGGCATATCTTGAAAGCTATCTTCTTCTGTGAAAGGACCACTGATGGACAGTCCATCCATACTAGAATTATATGTCCTCCATTATTTGACTACACATAAAATTTAATTGAGTTTTAGGAAGGTGCTGAACAGAAATAAAATGTTTTCTACATCACTGCTTTTTTATAAGTGGAATTGCAATGTAATTTAGTATGACATTGCACTAATAATATGTCCATTTCTACTTATGGGAATTTATAAAGATCATGTTTTCCTGCTTTTTTTCCTGCTTCTTAAATAAAACGCAGAATTGGGAAATTCACATCTTCCAATGCTTTGGAAATCTACCTTCCTGTATGACATTAAATAAAAGGCAACAAAAAAATTCTTTATTGAATACAACTAAAATCTACAGGTTTTATAATATAATTATCAAGTTGTTATTTTCTCTCTCCAACGGTTTTATTGTCACATAATTAACATGGCATACAATTCAATAATTCAATAGTTCAATAATATTAAATCTCCCCACCACATTAGTTTTAGAGCACTATCATCCAAATTGGATAAATCGCCTTTAACGTAAGTTGTACAATCATATCTAGTGCTTCCTCCCCCTTACCACCTTCATTATTTGCTAACAAAATTCTTTTCTTTCCTATCCCCTTCCCCCCAACCCCCCACACACATACACTCCTGCATTCCCTATAACCGTTTGTGTCAGCTGTTTTCATGAGCTGGGTTGCTAACTACAAGATTATTCTCATTGTGCATCCACTCTTTCTGTGCTCCACACCTGGGAAATCCAACAGAAAACAATGAAAAACAAAATAAAACTGAGGTGGTAACATGGCTAGGCTAAAATCATAGTAGTAAAGGCAAAAATACAAATAAAGCAGTTTGAGATTTTTGCATTTAGCTAGAACAGATCATCCAGTGGCTCAGTCTGACTAGATATTCTGTAGGTGAGTTTTGGGATTCCCTCTGTCCTCCATATCCGTCTACAAATTGGGTGTTTATAACTTTAGCTCTGATCTTTATCTCTTCACCATACGAGGATATTGTAAACTTCATCACTGGAGCACTCAAATTGGTGTACTTCTTCCATGTGGACTTAGTCGACTCCTCGCTTAGGATGGTGCTTGTTTGAATATAAGCCTTTAAGACCTCAGACACTATTTTGGGCACTGTTAGCAGGCATCATCTAATTTTTACTCCACACTTTGCTGTACCATTCTTATCTTCAGTGATCTTTTCATGAAGGTGTGTATCGAGCAGGACCATGATGTAAGAACTAATTGTTCTTAAATGAGAGCTAAGATTTAATGAATACCCCAAACTCATGCCTGGATTTATGTTTTTGTTTTTTAATTTGCTGTAACTTGGGAGTTAATACATATGCCATATCCTTCCATAGTTCAATCCTGTCAAATATGATTGTACAATTACTTTCATAATCAGTCTCCAAACATACTTTTACTTCCTTGAATTCTTGACATCATCTCCTTTTTATTTCCTCCACCCCTCACCCCCCTCCCTTATTAGATTTTCTTTCCTTGTACTCAAAACTTTCATCTTTCAGAAAACAGATATCCAGTCAGTTTCAAAGAGATAAGCTCAATGGTGGTGTACCTCTGAGATACTTCCTAATATAAATATGCATAGGCATATTGCAATCATGACAGATAACTTCCAGAATATTGCATATCTCAATGCAGGATACAGGGCTTTGATTTAGTCAGATCTTGTTTGTCAGCCAAACAATAGTATACAATTCTTGGTGCCACTTTCTTCTGCTTCCTTTGACAACAAGCGTTGCCTCTGATGTAGCCTCTGGAGCCTGTCATACACCTAGAAGATCCTGGATTCTTTCATATTAATAATGATCACTACAGAAGGAATACATGTTTTATTAGCTTGTTTGGGTTAATTCTACATAGAATACCAGAAGGAAGTAATTTAATGTTCCTTTTTGCAGCCCATTCTGAAATACTATAGTCTGAATGACCTCAGAAGCTCCTGCAGAATGGGAACATTCTCCTTGCTCTTCAGTCTGAAGTTGAGAGAAGTGGATTGCCAGCTGCTATGGGGATGCTGGGAGTAGGGATTAGTAGATACCATCAGGGACTGCAGTTTTGAGTGAAAGCGTAGAGGAGAAGTCTCCCATGTCCATCATAGATAGTATGCAGCCCTATTTCTGCCTTAATTTTTAGTATCCATTTTGCTTTCTGCCTAATGACTAAACTAGTATTTCTCTTTGCTTAGAGCAGCGTTTCTCAGTCTGTGGGTTGCAATTCCTTTGGGGATCTAATGACCCTTACACAGGGGTCGTCTAAGACCATCAGAAAACACATATTTCTGATGGTCTTAGAAATCAAGATGCCACTCCTCTATCTATAGCAGGTTCCGCCCACATGCAGATCTGCCCACTGGCTACACCATACTTCAAGACAAAATTTCATTTATTTGTAATTAGAAATTAATATTTCACAGTTTATAATTATCAATTGTTTTAGGGATTCATCACTGTGTTTTACTTATGTTCAATTTGTTGCAATGAAACTACATCCTGCATATCAGATATTTACAATACAATTTATAACAGTAGCACAATTGCAGTTGTGAAGGAGCAACAAAAATAATGTTATGGTTGGGGTCACCACAACGTGAGGAGCTGTATTAAAAGGTACTAGGAAGGTTGAAAACCACTGGCTGAAGGGCTCAGATAATTGAGCTCTTTCTCTTTATTTACTCAGACAGCCTCTTCTCAGGAAGGCAGAATGGCCGCATGTACACAGTGCTCAATGGTCGTGTACACCTCAAATCTTCGAATGGCAGCTTTCCCCCCAATAATAAAAAGTGAGGACCTAATGGCAGATCTTTGCCCTTCCTTTCTGCTAGAAGAGGGTGGGTTTGGATACGGAAATTGGTTGCTGAGAATACACAGACCAGTTTGGGTGGGTTCCACTCCCTCTATTCCCTCTATTTCTCTGCCCTCCTTCCCTTTATTTCTTCCTTCCTTTCTAAATGTTTATTGAGCACATACTATATACTAACTATTGACTCAATGTACCGGTTTCCCCGAAAATAAGACCTACTCATAAAATAAGCCCGCAGAATTCTTAAGTGTTTGCCCAATACAAGCCCTATCCCGAAAATAAGAACTGTTGATGGGCATGGCTGTGGAGCATATCTGCACAACCCATGCATTTCGTCATGGTAAGGTGATGAAGACAGGCAGTCCTGCTCATGTCCCCCATTGTGATCTAGCTGCAGATTCTTGATATTACAATAAATAAGGCATTCTAAGACCATTTGCACATGGAGACTTTGTGAAGCCTAACCTGCAAGAGGTCATGATCTGGGTGAAAAATTCATGGGATAAAATCCATGACAGTGTTTTTGCCAATGCCCTGTGAGCAGGTTACCTGGATAAGAACTTCTCATTTAATGAGAGCTTTATTACTCAACATGAGACGTTGGGCTGATTGTTCTAAAGGAAATAGATTTGTGAGAAATTCAGGATGTGATTCAGGATTTGGAGAATTATGATAATGTTCCAGAAGAAGATGACTTAACTATTTGAATAAATGTAGATTGTTGTACCATATTTAAAAACATAGCACATCCTCTGAAAATAAGCCCTAGGGTGTCTTCTTTAGGAAAAATACATATAAGATTCTGTCTTATTTTCGGGGAAACATAGTATAACACATAGTAAACATTCAGTAAATGCTTGATTTTGGAAGACGTTAAAGAAATCTCAGTGATTTTGGGGGTAGGATATTTTACTTTGTTTTCTATTTGTAAATAGTTCAAATGTGGTCTATATTATTTGCTATATATGTATCATTGCATGTTTCTATTCTCTACTCACATATCTTCATCTTTTCACACTAGATTTTCATTGAGTCACTTTATTATTTCTCTTTATATAATAAACTAAGAGAAATATATAGGCAAGGCTTGAGATAATAGTGTT